>PVIY010017455.1:0-49459 GCA_004026745.1 Myrmecophaga tridactyla | reverse complement strand
AGTAGATACCTAGCAATGGTATTGCTGGGTCATATGGCAATTCTATATTCAGCTTTTTGAGGAACCGCCAAACTGCCTTCCACAGTGGTTGCACCATTTGACATTCCCACCAACAGTGAATAAGTGTGCCTCTTTCTCCACATCCTCTCCAGCACTTGTCATTTTCTGTTTTGTTGATAATGGCCATTCTGGTGGTTAGCTGGGTAATTTTTGAAGGCGCAGCCAGGTGGTGTCCTGCATGATGACACTGTGTCTGTCAGCCTGCTGTCCCGCAGTGCTTAGGACAGCACCTGCCTGCAGTGGGTGGGTAATGGAAGCTGGGCAGATAGCACCACAGGAGTATGTTTTCTTCCATGCTTCCCCTCTGGTTTGGAGGTAACTTCATCAGAGACTACACCTATTTCAGGTCCCAGGAATTCCTTGTGGTCTTCTTGATCACTGGGGAAGGAAATAGACACCCATCTCCTCACCCAAAGCTTAGCACTTCTGTTTTCCCCTCATAGGCACAGGAGGAAGCTCGGCGGAACAGGCTAATGAGAGACATGGCTCAGCTACGACTTCAGGTGGGAAATTGGGGCCCACATGCTCCTTCTTCTGATGTGGTCACTGCTGAAGCCCCACTTCCAGATTCTCACCTCTCCGCCTGTTGTCTTCCTGTACTGTCCCTCGATGTCCCTCCATTCCTTCCGGGTCTCATAGATTGCCCTCCCTATTGCTCACTCTCTATTGTGCTGTCATCTTCCCTTTCTGCCTTCACTTCTGTCTCTTTCTCTTTATCCCTTGTTTCTGTGTATGGGCAGAAAGAGGCCATAGAACCACCCTCAGCCCCGTCCCTCTCCTGCACAGGTTGCAGGGCCCCACACAACCCTACCCACTCTGCCTTCTCTTACCAGCTCGAGGTGTCGCAGCTGGAGGGCAGCCTGCAGCAGCCCAAGGCCCAGTCGGCCATGTCTCCATACCTTGTCCCCGACACCCAGGCCCTCTGCCACCATCTCCCTGTCATCCGCCAGCTGGCCACCAGTGGCCGCTTCATTGTTATCATCCCAAGGACAGGTAAGCGTATGGGGAGTGAGAGGACAGGTAAGCGTATGGGGAGTGAGAGGACAGGTAAGCGTATGGGGAGTGAGAGGACAGGTAAAATCTGGCTAAAAGAGACTCTGGGTTTGGGGTTGAAAGACCCTTACTTGGGGCCCAGTTTACACACAGCAGCCTTGGTCAAGCCCCACCACTTTTCTGAAAGTCATTCACTTCATCTCTGAAATAGGCATAATCCCTGTTAAGCCATGCCTCACCAGACGGTTGGGAGAAACAGATGAGAAAACCTTGCTTGCAGAGAAGGTCACGTTTTCAGAGCACTTGAGCCCTGCAAGGAGCCCATGGTCCCTTCTTTCCCTGCAGTGTGTGTTGGGGTGTGCTCAGATACTTCCTGCAGGCCTGCTCTCACCTCATCTCTTTTATCCTTCCCCACCCCCACCTTGCCCACCAGTGATTGATGGCCTGGATTTACTAAAGAAGGAACACCCAGGGGCCCGGGATGGGATCCGTTACCTGGAGGCTGAATTTAAAAAAGGAAACAGGTAAGTGCCAGGCACAGGTAAGGGTCAGACCTGTGCGGAGACCTCTGTTCATCTTCCAGATGATAAAGACTACAAGCTTGGCAGGAGGCTGGATTAAGGGCTGCTGGGATGACTAAGACATACACTCTTAGTCTTGCCTACTGTTTGCTGATCGTCTGGGGAGACCAAAGAGATAATTAGAAGTCAGGGTCTTAGGTGCTGAAATAGTGACCAGAGGAGCCAGGAGCCCTGTGGGGGGAGCACTAGCCTCTCCACTTGCCTCTGGAGCACACATGTGACCAGCACTGCTAGGATGAGAGGGTGGAACGCCCCTCCCCCCCACTCCAGGCTCTGGGTTCCTTTTTAGGAAGTGTCTCCTGCTTTACGGTTGGGTCAGGTGACCAGGTTTCCAGGTGGGGGTGCCCTCTTTTGGGCTGCCCAGGAGCTGAGTTGGTGAGACTCATGCCAACCAGGAGGAGCAGATGACAGTGTATGCTGGTGCCCAGCCCAGGACAGGCCCTTCCTCCTGGCCTTTGGGGCCAGGAGAGGACTAGGTGGTGGGTGCAGGGAATAGGGAGAAAACTCCCCTCTCTCCCGCCCTCTCCTCTGCATCTGCCTGGCCAAGAAGCTATACAAAGACCACTTGTTTGGGCCTTGTCTCCAGAAGCCCCGACTTGAAAAGCATCTGCTGAGTTTCCCCTCCCTACTCCTCCCTCAGAGGAACCGAAGAAGCGATGTTATCAGGAGGAAAAGTGAGCTGGGCCTAGCAGCCAGGAAGCCACTTCGAATGACTCCAAACAGATCCGTGATGGGAGAGACGTGTCCCCTACCTCCTCCCACAAACTGGGTCCCTGGAGCCACAATGACCTGCTTTGTCTGAGTTACCCTCCCTATCCCCTGTCCCTCACCTCCATTCTCACATCTCCTTTGCAGGTACATTCGCTGCCAGAAAGAGGTGGGAAAGAGCTTTGAGCGGCATAAGCTAAAGAGGCAAGATGCAGATGCCTGGTAAATATCAACTCTCACCCCTAGAACCTCATTTTTCCTGCCTTGTTTCTCCTTGAGTACTGCCTGGGAGAGTGGGGCAGGGCCAGAAAATTCTGTGGAGAGCGTGGGGTGTCTTTTTAGGCCTGACCCCCTTCTGGCCCTGTGATGCAGGGGCTTGTTGTCCCTACTCAGTATACCTTTGCCTGCTCCCTCCAGAACCAGCTCCCAGGACCCACTACTACCCTGGTACTCCCTGGTTTCTCTTGCTCTCTCCTCTGGTGCCTCCCAGCGTCCAGCTTTCCCTGTTCCTTGAAGATCCCGGTGCTCGGGCTGTGCTAATGCAGGGTCTACCTCCACCCCCTCCAGGGCTCTCTATAAGATCCTGGACAGCTGCAAACAGCTGACTCTGGCCCAGGGGGCAGGTGAAGAGGACCCGAGCGGTATGGTGACCATTGTCACAGGCCTCTCACTGGACAACCCCAGTGTGCTTTCAGGCGCCATGCAGGTAGGTCCTGGGGTGAGGTGGGGAGCAGGGTATGGGGTGGGGAGGGGCTGCCAGAGTAGACACCATTCTCAGGCCCTCTGTGTGGCTGCCCTTTTGCTCACCCTGCCCTAGCCCCTTGACGGCTCATCCCCGACTTCAGGAGGAGGCCAGGCCCTCCCACGTCTCCTCCCATGTCTCTCTCCCCACTCCGCAGGCAGCCCTCCAGGCCGCTACCCATGCCAGTGTGGACATCAAGAATGTTCTGGACTTCTACAAGCAGTGGAAAGAGATTGGCTGAGACTAGCCCCCAGGCCCTGTCTTGGGGCTGACTCCAGATCTCTCCTGCCCTCCCTGGCAGCCAGGACCACCACCCATAGTCACCCCACCACATGCAGACTCACGCATGCACACAGGAAGGAAGCCCAGCAGCGCACGGAGGCTGCAGGGAGGGCCCAGGAGCGGGCTGGGAGGGTAGGGTCCCCCTGGTGCCAAGCGATGACAGGAAAGCGAGGAAAGTGCTTGGAGCAGGAGAGGCCTATGGGTCCCTAGCCAGCGTTCCTGCTTCGATTCCCCTGCTGTCCCCAGGGGTGGGTGGCAGGCATGGGTGTCTGAGTTTCATTGGAGTGGTTCTTGGACCTCTGGAGGAGAAGGAACAGCAGAAGGGGCCCGTCTCCTTCACCCAAGATCCAGGGTGGTTGGAGGCCAGGAGTTTGGATCCTCCAGGCCCTGGGGAAGAGTTGGATAACACCAGGTATCTGGGTGGTTCTCTGTAGACCCTTCCCCTCAAGGCTCACTCATCCTCCTTTATCTTCCTTTAGGGTGGGGGGACTGGGCTAGTTGAGCTTTGGGGATTCAAAGAATCAGGGCCTAGTGGGGCATGGAACTGCCCACCCTGAGTAGGAGGAGGGAACTCCCCTCCTCCCTGCTGCAGGGAACCCCCCCTTCTGCTTTCTTCCTCCCCCTGTTGAGCTTGCAGGGTGGGGAGCAGGCCTCAGCTAGGCTATAGGCAGTCTGAGCTGTGCCAGTGAGGTTCCTGTGCCCATCAGCCCCACAGTGACTGCTTTGTACCCCTGGCTGCTGTGCTGAGTCGGAGTTAGAAGCCACTAAGAGAAGGGTGGGGGGCATAGCCTGCGGCCACCACGCCCTTGCTGTCTCGGGAGGACTTTCCTCATGCCCACTGGGGAGCACTGAAGCCAAGGGGTCTGCATCCAGGTGGGCAGTAGGTGTTGCCCCCTGAAGCTTCCTGCTCAGGGGCCTTCTCTCCTGATGGGCTTCCCTGCTTTTGCCCTTCCCAGGACTGTTGGCCTGGGAGACTGAGCGTGGGGCTAGCGTATGGGAGGTTGAGGTGAACATGGGAGAAATGGGAGCAGAGATCATGAGTAGCTCAGGGCAGTGATGGAGGCCTGGGACAGGGCGTGTGGGAGGCTCTGCCCCTCGGGCTGGGGGGTGGCTCAGCTCTGCTGCCTCCCTCCCCCTCAACTTCTCAAGCTGTGCTTAGAGGAGAGCAGGCTCCCTGCCTCATTCCTCTAAGATAGTAAGTCTGGGAAAACCTGGGAAGAGTGGGGTCACCCCCCACCCCTAATCCCTGGCAGAGAGTGAAACTAAAGCATCATTTAATAAAGACCCCCCCTCCAAGCCTATACCCTGTCTCCTGGTGCCTTTTTTAAGTTTTACTTTTTTTAATGCCTGGGCTGGGAATTGAACCCAGGTCTCCTGCTTGTCCTGGTACCTTTCTGTCCGGAAGTTTTATTGGGGGAGAATGTTGGAGATTACGTACTGAAATGCATTTTGGAAAGGCTCCTTGGATGTGCATGGAACAGAACAGCAAGAGGCGGGCAATTTGAATAAAAACCCGAAGGTAGTGAGTGTGTGTTTTTTTTTTTCTCATTATCTAGAGAATACTTCATTAGTTTCTTTACTCAAACCCATGTAGATAAGATCTTACATATTTAATACAGTGTGTTATCCCTGTACAAACAGAAAAACAATTAAGTTTAACATTTCTAGACCAACATGGCTGTTAATTTCTGTACAATGCCAATTCAACACAGTACAACTTTTTCCAAAGTTAACAGCACAGCTTACGTTTCCAAAAATTCAAATTATATATATATTTACATAAAAAGATCAATTGTAGTATGTTATGCATCAATAGCAGCAACAGCTTTTCCAGATTCTGCAGTCATCTGAACAAAATTAGAGACATCCAGCACACTCCATTGAAAAAAAAAAAAACAAAAATCCCAGAAAATAGTAAGTTCTGTTACTGTTATGGTACCTGGCACCATTTTTTTATTAGTGTCTCAATCTTCATCTGGAAAGAAAAAGCTCTAGAATAAACATTAAAAATAGGTCTGGGCGGGCTGCCGTGGCTCAGCAGGCAGAGCTCCGACCTGCTGTGCTGGAGGTCTGGAGTTCGATCCCTGGTGCCTCCTGCCCATATGCAAATTAAAAAAAAAAAATAGGTCTGATAGAGCAGGGTCACTGCGCATCATAAAGCAGGTACGAAACAGTTTACATTCACAGCGATGATGCAGTACTGTCCCGCATCCTAATCCTAGGGGATACAATTGAAATGGCAGTATTTGAGACTTGATTCTACTTTCCCAGTAGAGGGCCCAAAGGTTGGTGTGACACAGCTCTGGGGAAGAAATGTGCCTTCTTGGAAAGGGTTTCCTTTAGCGGCACAGTGCTAAGGCCACGGTTCTTCGTGAACATCAGCTAAAAACCATTAAAAAAACACAGCTGAGTAATACAGAGATGGTAGAGTGGAGGCAAGCAGGACTCAAGCTAAGTAGTACTTTGCCAAACGGAGGGTCGTTTTATGATAGACATGGTCAAGTTCATTTGCTTTTGGGAGCAGAGATAGGCACCTCCGAGGTTGTTGACTAGTACAGGGGGGGCACGGTGGTGGGGCCGAGAGCCAGGAGAGGGGGAAACATTTTGAAGGCAGCGGAAGTGTGGGGAAGTGGGAGCGGGGGTGCTGTTTTTCTGGGAAAGTTTACGCTGGCTCCATCTGGCTCTTCTGAATCAAACTTTTTTCCTCAAGGGGGTGGAGGTGAGCCTTGAAACCAGCCTCTGAGCCCCTCTACAGGTGTAGGGGCACCTCCGCTTGCGAACAAGTGTGACAAATGCCCTGTGGTTGAACCAACAGTTACCAGAGGCATTTGCTTTGAACCCTGCCCAGCAGCAGGTACGAGGGGCCAGAAGGCACGGTGGGACATCATTCCACAGAATTGAAAGTCTGACCTCCAGCCTAAAGAAGGGCACCCTCGCCTGGGTGAGCCTGGAATTGCGATGCTGCCCCACCTGAGGGGGGTGGGCTGTCCATGTCACTCAGGCTTGGTGTGGCCAGTCTGATCTCAGTGGGGTTGGGTCAAGCTGGAGGCGCTAGCTGTGTGCTGGAGACGGAGTGAGCTGCCTGCTAATGGGGCTGGGCCACCCGGCGCTGCTCCCTGGAGGCTGGACAAGGCTGGGATTGTTCCCCAGCTCCCCTTTGTCTCCCCACTCCCCGCCCAGGCCTGGCCTGCCAGCCCAGCGGCGCTGCTCTCTTTCCCCTCAGCTCAGCCTGGCTGGCGGGAGCCTGGGACCCCACCCGTGGAGCCCCAGGCCTGCTGACCCACCGGTTTAGGAGCACCTGCCCAGCTCAGGGTAAGGGAGCACACTTTATTCTGGGGTCATAGAGGTAAAGCTCCTGCTCCAGCCACCACCACCCTATTTCCATGGCAACTGCAGCACCCACTGCTCCAGAGACCTCCCACCCCTACTGCTAAGGGAAGGAACGCTGAGGGAGATAGATCCCAACATCTTCCTCTCCAACACGTGCCCCAGGGAGACTGGGCTGCCTTGTCGGGATAGGCCCAGCCTTCCGTATCCTGCTCCTGGAGGGGTGGAGGATACCCTGGGAGGCCCTCATTCCTCAAAGCTGGGGTGCAGGGACTAGGGCTGGGGATGCCTTGTGCCCAGCAGGGTCTCCCACACTGTCGAGTGACAGAAAGGAGCAGAGGCCTGGGGGACCAGGCAGCAGAGTGAGGCCCAAAGTGTGTGCGACACAAACACACACAGATGAACTAGGCTGGCGACAGAAAGAGGGGCAGGGCTAGACTATAGAGCTGCCGGAAAGTTTTGGCCTAGGGAGGTGGGGCAGGGAGGGAGTGTTCTCCCTCCTCCGGCAGCAGCTCCACCCCCTGGCTGACCCCGCCCCTCAGCTTGTGCCAAGGAATGTGCCTGGGAGAGGCTGCCTGAGAGGCGGGCGGGGCAGCAGAGCTGAGGGCTGCAGCCACCCGGAGGCAGCGCACAGGTCTGGAGCTGAGGGGCCCGGGGCTCTGGAGGGGCAGGGACCCAAAACGCGAGTGTGGTTCTCAGAGAAGACCTAGGAATACCCCCTTGCCACCACATCTGGCATATGGCCACTCCGGAAAATGTCCCAGAGGCCCCTGAGCTTTTGTGCTCAGCCCAGGCATGGTGGGCCATGGGGCTTTCTGGTGGTGGGAGGTGCTGTGTCCTGGCCCCCAGGAGCCAGGGTTTACCCTGAGGCAGATACTGGGGCACTGGGAACCTGGATCCAGGGTTGCTAACTGAGGCAGCCTCCCAACCGGAGAAGACTCTTCACTCTGTGCTGGGCTGAAGCCGACCAGCGCCTTTCATTGGGGAGACTGAATCCCCCAAAGGCCAGTTCAAGGGAAACTGGAACAGCAGCCTGAAGGGGTGTGGGGTGTGGGATGCGATGGCTGGGCGTGGGGGCTCGCCTCAGACTGTGGACGCTGGGCCAACCTCTCCAGGCCTGGGTGAAGCAGCTTAGAGGCCAGCTACCACCCACATCTGCATGGGTGCACACAGCCCGGTTCCTGGGGTTCAGTGACCGGGCTTGGCCTGGACCTGGCTGAAGAGGGGCCTGATCCTCCACCCCCACTCTGTCTACAGGTCACCGTGGAGGCGCCAGGCGGCCATGCTCAGCCTCAAGCTGCCCCAACTACTTCGAGTCCAGCAGGTCCCCCGGGTGAGGGGCCTGACCACCCTCCATTTCCTAGGGAACTGCAGGGGGCAGGGGTTCTTCTCCCTTAGCAATTAAGGGAGTCCCTCCTGCAGGCTAACTCCTATCCCTGCCATTCCAGCGTAAAACTCCTCCTTTGTCCCCTGAGGAAGTGCTTGTGAGCCGCTTCCTAGAGCTCAGCACGTCCCTCCAGCCAGAGGCCCCCTTCCCAAAGCACCCTGTCTGTGCCACCTCCCCATCCTAGCTTGCCCCCTACTCTGGGTCCTCTCCAGTTTCTCATGCCCTTTTGGGTATTGGGACACCTGGTAAGATGGGCGGTGTGAGGGTTGGGACAGATTTATTTTGGCTTTGGGCCCATTGTGACTGTCAGCGCATCCTATTCACCCTCAATGCCTGAGGTCCCTCATGGAGGGGGAGGGTCCCCCCACGGTGACTGCTCTCCTCCCTCCCCACACCCACAACCACCCCAGGTGTTCTGGGAAGATGGCATCATGTCTGGCTACCGCCGGCCCACCAGCTCTGCCTTAGACTGCGTCCTCAGCTCCTTCCAGATGACCAACGAGACCATCAACATCTGGACTCACTTCCTGCCCACCTGGTGAGGGCAGGCTCGTTCCCAGGGCGCAGCCTAGCGCCCAGCGCGGGGAACCCGGTGTGCAGGGGCCGCCCGGAGTGGCGGGGTGGCACGCGCCCTGAGCACCTGCCCGCCGCAGGTACTTCCTGTGGCGCCTCGTGTCCCTGGCCGGGGACCCCGGCTTCTGGGCGGAGCCCTACCACTGGCCGCTGCTCGTCTTCCTGCTGCCCGCTTGCCTCTACCCCTTCGCGTCGTGCTGCGCGCACACCTTCAGCTCCATGTCGCCCCGCGCGCGGCACATCTGCTACTTCCTGGACTACGGCGCGCTCAGCCTCTACAGCGTGGGTGAGCCCCGCGGCGGGGGGCGCGGGGTCTGGGCGGGAGTGAGACGGGTGCCCTGCTGGGCGGGGGCGTTCTCCTCCCTGCGCACGCATTTCGGGCCTCAGCTCGCGCCCCTCCACCTCGCCGCAGGCTGCGCCTTCCCCTATGCCGCCTACTCCATGCCGGCCTCCTGGCTGCACGGCCGCTTGCACCAGCTCTTTGTACCCACCGCAGTCCTCAACTCCTTCCTGTGCACCGGCCTCTCCTGCTACTCCCGGTGGGTTCTTAGGCTCGGCCAGTGGTGAGGGGGAGGCAGGGGGACGGGACAGGGCTTCCCCAAGCACAGGGACACCTGGGACTTCGGTGGCCAGCAAAGATGTGCCTGCGCCTCACGGCTCTTGAAAAATGATGGTAGCAACAGGACCGTTTGCCGGAGAGACTTACCGTGTATCACACTCTGTATGCCCACACCGCGCCTGCACGTCTCTTCTAATTCTCCTGTCACCCAAGAGGCAGTTCTCAGGTGTGGTCGTTTATAGAGGTGGACGTGTGCCTTGATGGCCCTCTTAGCCACTAAGCCACATTGATGATCTTGGCCGAAAGCTCCAGGGTCCCCAGCCCTTCTCCGTCCCCACCCTGTGCACAGGGATGGTAGGGACAGTCACCAAGCTGCCTTTCCGTCCTACCTCTCAGGTTCCCCGAGCTAGAAAGCCCTGGGCTCAGTAAGGCCCTGCGCACGGCCGCCTTCGCCTACCCCTTCCTGTTTGACAACCTCCCACTCTTCTATCGGGTAAGGGAGCTGGGGCTCCCGCCCGGGTTCCTGCTGTCCCATCCTGACCTTCAGGGTGTCTCTTCAGTCCTGCCCCTCCACCCCTGACCTACCCTTGAGACCCAGCTCCCTGCCCAACTATGCCCACCCCTGTCTGCGTCTTCACCAGGCCCCATCCCCCCCAAACTTCTCCCACCCCTCCACCCCCAGCTCGGCTTTTCCTTTGCCAGCTCGGGTTGTGCTGGGGCAGGGGCCACGACTGTGGGCAGGAGGAGCTGAGCACCAGCCACAGCTACCATCTCGTCTGTGCCCTGCTCACGGGCTTCCTCTTCGCCTCCCACCTCCCTGAGCGCTTGGCACCAGGACGCTTTGACTACATCGGTGAGCGCCCTCCGGGGCGGCCTGAGAAGGGGCAGGGGAGACGGCCTCCCTATGCACACGGCGCACCCTGGGCGTCCCTCTATCGCAGCACGTTATAGGAAGGACGTCTCTGTGTTCCTGTAGCCAGAGGGTGACACTGCTGGGAGGGCCCTTGGTTCAGCGCACCCCCTCCCCACCCCTCTCGGATAACAGCAGAACTAGCAGCCTGCACGCCCCCCTGCGGGGGTGCACACCTCAGCTCATTCATTCCTCCCACAACTCTGAGAGTAGCAGGCCCCGAGGAAGGGGTGGCTTGCCTGGGGTCACAGGGTCAGTCGGGGCAGCCCTGGGAAGGGGGACGTGTCCTGACCTGCCCTCCCGCCCTGCAGGCCACAGCCACCAGCTGTTCCACGTCTGTGCAGTGCTGGGCACCCACTTCCAGCTGGAGGCGGTGCTGGCCGACATGGGCTCGCGCCGCGTGTGGCTGGCCACGCAGGAGCCCCCGCTGGGCCTGGCGGGCACGGTGGCCATGCTGGGCCTGGCGGTGACGGGGGACCTGCTTATCATTGCCGCCTTCGTGGCCGCCCTGCTTCGGGCCCCCGGTACGTGCCCCCTGCTGCAGGGCGGCCTGCCGGACGGGGCTCCCAGGGCCAAACAACAGTGAGACCGCATCCCTGCCCCTGCCCTGGACGGAGGCAGAGGCCAGGCCCAGAGCTGGGGAGAGGTCCTGTCACGGGCCTGGCCGAGCAGGGAGAGTGCAGAGAGAGGCAGCAGAGGGGAGGAGAGAGGGGCTGGGGGGCTGGTGGGCGGGTCACGGACGGTGCTCTTGTGGGGGAGGGGAAGTGCTGAGGGTCTGCGAGGGGAGGTGCTGGGGGCCCTCATCTGGCCCCATTTCTGGTGCTTCTGGAGTCTCTGCCCAGCCCAGGGAGAACTAACGTGACTAACCCAGGCCTGCTCTGGCTGCCCCTTCCTCTAGGCCGGAGGCCACGGCCCCGGCCACCCCAGCGACTCCACGGCAGGTGTGCGTCTGTGGAGCTGAGGGTCTGTCCCGGCGCCAGGCTCCGGGGCTGGGTCTCCGGGCGCATCGCGGATGGTGCAGAGGTCTATGTGGGGGGTGCTGGGCTACAGTGGGGGCCCTGCTTAGACTTTAGAAAACTGATTTAAATGCTTTTTTGGAACAAAGCAGGTACAAATAAATCAATAAAAATAAACTTTAGGAAGCACTTTCTGGGACTGAAGATTACCCCCGCCACAAACACCCCTCCCTGACCCCGAGCCCCCACGCCGTGGACAGGACCAAGAACCAGGGGCCCACTGATGCCTCTTCTGGAGTTTATTTTGGAGCAGCTGGGATGATGAGGCCCCACATTCACAGGTGGGGCAGTCAGGGTGACAGAAAGGGAAGGGGTCCTGTGGGGAGCCAGAGCTGGGGTCTCCAGACGGGCCGGCATGACAAGGGTGCCCTAGACCGCGCCGTAGAAGCGCCGATAGGCCTCCTGGAAGCCGATGTGGTCAGCCAGCTCATCGCAGTCCGGGTTGAGCTCACACACCTCCTTCTTGGACTCCAGGGGATCCGGGTAGGGGGCGGGGGCTCTGGGAAACCCCAAACATCAGCGTCAGCCCCCTGGCAATCCTCTCCTTCCACCGCACATGGGGCCTGGGGGGGCACCGCCCTCCCCTGTTCTGCTGCAGCCGGCAGAGGCCACTCCTGCTCTGACTCCTTCCCAGCCCAGCAGCCCCTCTGCCCTTACCCCTGTCCAAGGTCCAGGTAACGCCTGGGTCTCCTCACCACCTCGCTGCCCTCCTGCTTGGACACGAAGGCTGTGGGCAGAGGGGCAGGGATCAGTTGGCTCCAGGTTTTGGCGGGCAAGGTAGGGAGCGGGCTGGCCTTCCTGCCAGGCAGACAGGGTCTGGCAGGAGGGAGGGGATGGGACGGGGGTGGGGGGGTGGGGGGGCAGGGTGAATGGGGAGGGGTCTAGGAGGGAATGGCACCATCCGGTGATGTGCACAACGCCCTGTCAGGTCCTGCCTCATACCTGCGCCTTTGCCAGACTCCGCACTGCTGGGCTTCGCATCTGCAAAAGAAAGGGAGCTGGGCTCACCCCCGTTCACTCCTTAATCCTCATCCTCCCCCTGCCTCTCTAGCAGCTTGCTCTTCCCTCCTCTCCCTGCACAAGGGATGGAGGTGGGCTGGGGCAGGGAGGAGAGTGGTTCGCCTGCAGAGGGTCTGCTTGCGGGAGATGGAGAGACAGGGCCACAGTGCCTTTCCCCTCGCAGCCTCACCGGAGCGAGGCCTGGGTGGAGGTGGGACACTCACCTGCCTGGCCAGCGAGGCACAGTGCGGCCAAGGCCAGCAGGGCAAGGAGCGCGAGGGGCCTCATGGTGCGTCGGCAGCGGCTGCGCTGGGGCTGCTGCTTGGAGCTCTCTGGTCTGCCCCTCCTGGCCTGCAGCACCGTTTATACCTTCTGGGCTGTGCCCCAGGGACGAAGGGGGGTGCCCAAGTATGGTGGTGGGAGATGGGTCATGGGAGAATTTGCCAGGGCTGTTTGGGATCAACCGCCCCGGCTCTGCAGGCCAAGCCCTAAAGGATGTTGTGGTTGGGAGCTGCGGCTGCCTGGGCAGGGTCCCCTGGCCCCTTTCCCACAGGGGCTGCCCCAGGTCCCCACCCCGGCTCACTGTCCCTAGGCAGCCTCAGCCTCAGGTTGAACACTAGGACAAGCTAGGAGGGGTGGGGCGGGGGGAGCCTGGAGAGGAAAGGGCGCTCAGAAGTCTAAAATAGGTCTGAGCAGAGTCAGGCTCCAGCCCTCTTACAGCCTGTGATTTCCACCATGGGCCCGTGGACAGGAGCCAACCCCAGGGAGGGGGGGTTGCAATGCCCTCATTCACCCAGAGGGGCCCTGCCGTAGCGAGACGCCAAGGGCAGGTCCTGTGCAGAAGGAAGGGCTGGGGCAGCACAAGGCCAGGAGCCAAAAGCAAACAGATGTGGGGCCACGGCGAGCTAGAACAGCCTCCAAGGCAGCCAAGCAGCCTGGACAGCGCCCCTCCAACAGTGCAGCTAGGGGTGCAGGGAGGCGGGGAGCCCCTCTCTGTGCACTAGCAGAGTTGGGGGGCAGGGCTGCAAAGAGCAAGGAGATGGAGAGCACTTCTGGGGTTCTGCTCCCCCACTTCTCTTTCTGCCCTTGCAACCTCCTCAGTGTTAACACCCTTGGGGCCCTGCCCTCCGCAGCCCTGGGACATCTCAGCCTGAAAATGCACCACCCACATCTGAGAGCAACTGCCTGAGGCAGGCTGGGGGAGCGGGGAGGGGGTGTCCTGGCACCCTGCTTCCATCTGACCCGTGTCCTCACTCATCCACCCATGATCTGCCCAACCTGATGAACAGTCTACTTGCTGCCTCCACCTGGCTGGCTGGACAGGTGGGACATCTGGGTGGTTTAACGCTGCAGAGGAAACGATGGAGCCACTGTATAGTTTATGGGGCAGAGCAGGGCAGAGGCCACCCAGACCATACCAAGCCCCATTCCACAGGCTTAGAGTAAGTTCTGGGGACTCCAGCCTCACGGGGAAAAAAGTCCCACCCATCCTCCTTGGCCCTCTGGGCCATAGGAAACACCTGTTCCGCCTTCAGCTGGACCCCTTTTGATACCCTGTTGGCTCTGGCTAGGGACAAGTGAAGTGTGGGAAGCAAGAGGACCCAGTGCCCAGCTATTCTGGAGGACTGAGAAGCACCAGTGAGGCCCCCTCTCACAGTGAACTCAGTCACAGAGGGAGGTGGTCGGGCTGCAGAGTGACACCCCCTGGGGAGCGCGTCTGGGCCTCGGGAAACCCAGGGGTCCTGGGTTCTGTGACAAGGGGCTCTGTGGTCCCTCTGCAAATGATGGTCAGATACGCTTGCCCTAACACAGCCCAGCCCAGAGGTTCTCAGAGCCTCTACTGGAACCAGAACTCGGGAGCTGAGCCCGGGGCGGGTCACAGAAGGGGCTCAGGCAGCGGAAGCATCCTCACAGATTACAGTGCAGGAGAGGAAGTTTATTTGTGGATGTGGGGAGAACATGGTAAAGCCCCTTGTGTTGGCCAGCAAGGGGGTAATCAGTGAAGATTGGAAACAGATTCCCTAAGCCAGGCCCCTGGGAGGGCTCAGCTACAAGCATGATGGGGGGTGGGGGGGTGGGGGCTGGCTGTGTTAGCCATGGAGCCTGATTCCTAGGGTGGGAGCTGGCCAAGAATCCTTGAGCTAGAAGGAAACAAAAAGGGAGACTGGAGGGGCATGTGCCAGGGGGGCCTCAAAAGCAAGGTGGTGGCAGGCCTGTGTGGTTCGCCCTCCAGCAAATTCCATACTGTTGCGCGCCTGGGCACCATTTCAGCTGTTCTTGGAGGCAGCTGGGCCACAGGCCCGCGACCTTGACTGCCCTCTGGGCTGGGCCAGGGCCCTGCCTCACTCCGGCTCCCTCAGCGTGGTCGCCAGCTCCCGCTGCTCTCTGTGTAGAGCCTGCAATTAATGGGAGGGAATTGGAGAATCAGGATATGAGAAACTCCGAACTTTCTCTCCACAGTCCCTGGCCCCAGCCTGGTTCGCCCAGGACCGCAGGGGCTCTGGGGCTAGTGTCACAGGCTGCACAGAGCACGTCTGGACGAAGGCACGTTCGAGGGCCGCAGGCGTTTACGGCAGGCCAGCTGCCCAGGTGCTGGACACCAAACACTGGACACGGAGGGTTTGGGTGTTATTTTCACCTGAGACACGGGAGACGGGGCTGCTCCCTCGGGTGAGCCCCTCCCCCCTCGGCCTGTTTGATCCCCTGGCACCCCGCAGGCTGCTGCCAACGGCCAGCCTGCAGCTGGGCTTCACGCAGCAGAGGCCGGCCACGGGGCTGGGGGCAGGAGGCCGGGGGCCCACCCGGGGAGGAGACCACCACGGCATTGGGGCTGTATGACGGAGGCAGGCCCCCCCACGCCCTCCGGGGGGCCCTCGGGTTGAACTGAGGGAAGTCTCTGATCGGGGTGTCTCCTAGGGCTCCGCTGGGGGAAGGGACGCGAGCCGGGCCGGACACTGACCTGCCAGGCCTGCTGCCGGGCCCGGACCTGCCGCTGCAGCGCCTCCACCTGCCTGCGCCCGGCCACGACGGCGTCCCCCAGCTGCCTGTTCTCGGCCTCCTGCTTCTGTACTCGGCGCCGCAGCGTGTCCCGCTGCTGCAAGAAGTAAGGCGCCACGGCGCTGCGCACGTCCGCCTCGGGGATCCCGCTGGGGCGCCTGGAGGCCACGGGGGCACAGCAGGTGGGGACAGCGAGGACGTGTGAAGGCGAGGCCGCTACTTCCACTGTGACATTCCCACCCCCACTCCCAAACGGGCTGGCTCTCCAGGCCCCCCCAGTGTCCCGCCCACCCCCCAAGACTCACGGCCGGGCTCTGCTCCTCATAGGCCTGCTCACCTCCTGTCCTCGGCTCTGATGCCTGGGGAGCCCCCCACTCAGCCCAGGTCTCAGCCTTCCCCACCTCCCCCACCCCACCCCATGCCCCATCCCCAACTCCAGGGCCATGGGTGGCTCTTCGGCTCCCACCACATACCCTGGTGCCCGCTGGGGTGTCCCGCCCCTCAGCCTGGGAGCTGGAGAGGATGAGCCTGGCAGGTGGGGTGACCCCCTGAGAGAGGCCCCAGACCCTGGGAGGCCCCGGTATGTGCTGGCTGACATGGGAGGATAAGAAAAGCTCGGGCAGGGGAGGGGAGATTCCGGGGGCTGAAGAGAACAGGTCAGTTCTCATGGGCAGTGGGGTGGAAGCTATGGTGGGTTCTTTTCACAACTTTTTTTTTTCAGTTGTAAAACTTAATTCTAACACAATGTGATGTGTATGTGATGATACTGTGAGCCACTGATTTTATACTTTGGATGGACTGTATGGTGCATGAAATTATCTCAACAAAATATTTTAAAACACGCAAAAAACTTAATTCTAAGCATTGAGTTCACACTGCATAGAAACTTTGGCAAGTACAAAAAAGGTGCCGACTCCCTCTGCTCTAGGGTTCTGTTCAGAGGGGAGGTTGGAGGAGGTGGAGGCTCTGGCCTCGGTGCTCTCAGCGGCCTCCACTCTCCATCCCCAAACCCAGCCCACTTCTCCCTCTGATGTGACCCATTAGACAGCTGGGGATGTGTGGGCTCCAGGAGGGCTGGAGTATTGTCTTTGCTCATCCTTAATCTCTGGCCCCTCCACCAGTACTGAGCATACAGTAGGCACTCTGTAAATGTCTGCTGAATGAACAAACATAAACACCAGAGCCCAGGCCAGCCTAACCTAGATAGGATTCCGTCTCCCAACTCCCCCCTGCCCTTCCCCACAGGCGGAATGGGTCCCAAGATGACCCCCAGAAAGGCTTCCCTCAGTCCTGCCACAAACCACCTTCCTTCCTGACCTCTAGTCAGCAGGCCCTTGGCCCCCCACCTCGGCCCCTCGGGGCTCTCTGTGTGTGCATCCTTTCTCGGTGTCCTCCCTTCCCTTTGTCCCCGTGCAATTCCTCCCTCAGGGCCCTGAGCTCAGGCTCTCCTGCATGGGGCTCCTTCAAGACCAAGAACTGCTGCCTTGCTCCTGCTCAGCCCTCCCTGTCCCACTCTCACCAGGCTGGCTCCTTGCGCGCTTTGCCTTCTTCCACAATCTTATCCAAGGCATTCAAGACGGCTTCCAGGTTCCCCTCCTCTTTGATTTCTGAGACTTCCTCCTGAAGAGACCGGAGGAAAGACCTGGACTGATATAGGCAAGCCCAAAGGGGAAATATGCTAATAGCACTTAGTTAAGATTTTGGCTAATTTCTGTTCAGAGTCTTTTTACTTTCCCGAACATTCCAATTTTTCTATAACATGAGACTTTTATAATCAAAAAAATATATATATCCTTTACCAGTAGACTGGTGAATGATGGTGTATACATATGATCGCGTATTGTACTGCCACAAACAGGAAGGGCACATGATGCCTGATCAAGCTGGGCTGGAGCAAAACCGGGTAATTGTGGCTTGAATTGGGTTTGGCTTGGACAAATGAAGCTGATCAGGGAAAACATTTAAAAGGAAGCTTCTCTCCACTGCTCATCTGAGCCAGCTCACTCTCCCTGCCTGGCAGTCAAAGCCCCCCAGAATCCCAGCTCCCTGACCCAGCTGCCTCCCAGCCTGGCCATCGGCGCCTTCTCGGGCTCCACACTCTCGGGGGACGAAGGCAGCTCGTCCCGGGGCTGTGCCCAGATGCAGGCTGCTCCCTCCCTCATGCCTCAGGAAATCCTACCTGGTCTCCCACCCTCACCCCAGCCTTAGACCTGAAAATGGCAGCCCTTGCTGTCACCCCCTCCCACAGCAGCCTGGCTCATACCACACATTCTGATGCCAGAATCAGGACCATTCTGGAGTGGAAAGTGGAACTCTCTAGAGAGATCTGTTACTGAAAAGCTATGTGATCATGGTCTTTTTTGCATTCCCTGCTGTATGTGGTGTCACTGAATCCAAATAATGTATTAAATGCCTCCTCTGTGCCAGGTGCTGGAGGCTCAGGGCTGAGGGATGCCCAGGTCTGGCCTGCTCAGCTCACCTGGTCCAGCCGGGAGACCATATGAACACACAATTTGAGAGGGAAGGGAGAACTGAGACCACAGTCTCCTGGGCATCGAGGCCGGTGCTTGGCCGAGGACACAGAGGGAAAGACGGTGGGGGCAGCCCCTCAGGGACTGACAATCAGGAGGCTGGGCCCAAGCCATGGGGACCTGTGGGGCTTCTTGCCGACTCACCCGGATAGAAGTCTGCAGCTGCGTTACAAACTTGTCATAGATTCGCTGGGTCATCTCGGGCTGCAACTGGTAGAAGCGCTTGTAACAGTCAGTGAATCTCTGGTAGCTGGTGGGGAGGGGAGAGGCAATGGCGGGGAGGGTCACACATAAAGCCTGCCGCCCTGCTCGCCGGGGTGCCCCTCCTCCTCTGGGTTTTGCTTCACAGCTCTGGTTCCGGGCCATGGAAGCAGAAGTCTCATCTGCAGCCGCCCGCGGTCACTAAGGACTGTTCGCCCCCAGTCCTAGGCCCATGTCTCCCAGCAGAGCCCGGCTGAGCGCAGGTGTTTACTCCTCGTGATGGTCGCGTTCAGGTGTCAGCTTGGCGAGGTGACGGTACCCACGCGGTCGGGCAAGCACGGGGCTAACCCTGACTGCAAAGGGACTTCGTGGCTGGCTGATAAACCGGAAGGCTGGTTTACTGCATCACCAGTCAGCTGACAGCGTCTGCGGCTGGTGACATATTACATTTACCATAACTGTGTGTCTTCTGAAAGGAGAAAATCCAATCAGTTGGATTTAATCCAATTCAGTGAAGACTTTTAAGGGGGAAGCGGGAATTTTCACTTTTTCTCCAGCCAGCCAGCCTCTCTTGTAGAGTTCCTCGAGGAACTTAACTGGAGTTGCCAGCTTCACAACCTGTCCTACAGATTTTGGACTCTTACATCCCCATGCTTGTGTGAGACACTTTTATAAATCTCATATTTGCAGGTATCCCTGTTGGTTTTGTTTCTCTAGAGAACCCTATTACACTCCCGAAAGGTGAGCCCTGATGGGCCCAGCTACGCTCCCCCAACTTCAGTGTGCCTAAGACCACCGGGCCGGCGGGCCAGAGCACTCAGCTCTCCCTCGGAGGGCCTGACCCAGGCGGGGTGTGGGGGCTGCAT
Organism: Myrmecophaga tridactyla; assembly: GCA_004026745.1. NCBI lineage: Eukaryota > Metazoa > Chordata > Mammalia > Pilosa > Myrmecophagidae > Myrmecophaga > Myrmecophaga tridactyla. Next base: position 30,727 of record PVIY010017455.1, on the reverse strand, counting down.
TTCTAACAAGTTCCCAAGTTTCAGCAGCTGGTCTGGAGAGCGCACCTGTGGTCTAAATTAATCTTGGTCGCTCCAGTCCCTCTGCTGGACTAGGACAAGGCATGTGGCCTCTGGAAAGGTTTCCCTATTCCTAAAATGAGCACAGGCAGGAGGGAGAGAATGGGCCCTTCTGCAGGACATCACTGTGTCCAGGGACCAGGGGGCTCACAGGCCTGAAGGCCAAGCTTCCACCCTGCAGGGGCACAGTAGAAAGAGGGGAGGACTCGGTGCCCGAGGCATCGTCAAGCTGCTGAGAACACCAGCCTCGTTATGTGACTTAATGTTTCTCTCTTCCTGTTCAAGCCGCTTTCAGTCGGGTTTCTGCGGCTGGCTGCTGACAGCCTCCTCACTGCACACTCTGGAAAGCACCTTGGACCGGCCTGCGGCACCCAGCGCCCCCAACGGCTTCTTCCCTCTTGGTCAGAGAAATTCAAGTAAGTTAAATCAGTGCATCTGATCCTGCCCCGCCTTGTCCCGGGGCCTGTCTCCCGGCCACTGTCTCAGGCCCTGGCCCGGCCTTCAGCACTCCCTCACCGCGCGCCTGCCCTCGCTGCTCGCCCCCAGGCCTGCGCTGGGGCTGAATGAGCCCAGGCCTCCAAGCCTCTGCGGGAGGGAGGGGGTGGGCAAGCCCAGAGCTCACATGGGAATGCAGGCGGAGAGGGCTCAACAGGACCCAGGCCCGGGCTGGGGACTGAGGGCGGACCTGGGGCTCCTCTTTAGGCTCCTGTGGTGAAGTGATATCCAAGAGACCTGCAGGGAGTGGGGAGCCGAGGAGGGGCCTCGGGCACCTGGAAGCGTGATCAGGCCTCCCACGGCCTCATGCGCCAGGCTGGCAGCCATGGGGACAGGGGCTCGGTTCCTGAGCCCAATGCAGAAGACCCTCCCCTGGGACCCCCCTGGGCACCCCTTCCCACGGCTGCCCCAAACCAGACCAGGGAAAAGAACAAGCAGTGGGGAGCTGGAGCCTGTGCCTCACAGCTGCTTGCAAGAGATGGTTTTTAAATTGTCAGGAAATCTGTGAGCCAGTTGTTAAACACAGCCATTATTAAATATTAAATTACACAAACTTATAGTGAAATATATTATATTACAAATCAAAGTACAAAATACCTAAAACTTACCACTTCCTAATGATTCTCCCCCGTTTGCCCTTGAGGTTATCTGCCTGGAAGATACGTCTCCTGGAAACGCTCATTACAGGGGCGCTGCTGCCCACCCTTCCCACCCTGCACTCAGGGATGTCACACTGGGAGCTCGGATGAGGTAGTATTTATACCTTGGAAATTGGCAAATGCTACAAACCAGCCCCTGCCCCAGGCCCCGAGAGCTGGTTGTTAAGAAGTTACGCACACCTGTGAGGCAGGTGACCCAGCTCCCACCCACTTGGCGGACACACTGGGTCTCAGTACCGGAAGCTAAGCCTGAGCATCAAGAGACACAGAGAACACAGGACGGAGCCCTCCACCCTCAGCCAAGTGCCAGCTGCTGGTTCCGCTGCTGGCCCACTGGCCACGCAGTCTGTGGCTGCAGGGAGGGATGCGGAAGGGCACAGGATGCCTGACCAAGCGGGGCTGGAGCAAAACCGGGTAATTGTGGCTTGAGTTGGGTTTGGCTTGGACAAGAGAGGTCCTGCCCCTTCTTCCAGCCCACTCAGCAGGCGGCGGGTCTGAGCTGAGTGCACTTCTCAGCTCAGGCACTGGCAGTGGGGGGTGGGGGGGCCGCTCAGGAACTCCTCTGGGCCCTCTTTGGGGGCTGAAAATGCAATGAAAGTGAAGGACTCCAGAGACAGGCACGTCACACAAATACTCAAGACGGGGCATCTGTGCCCCTCGGGACAATGTGCCTTAACCAAGGAAGGGCGGTGGCCAGGTTGGGGACGCCAGGTTGGGGACGTTGTCAGTGAGTCTGGGAGGGAGGAAGTGATTCTTCTCTTGAGAGCCACACAGAGACCTGTGAACGGTGTGAATGTTCTGTGGCTTTTCTGAAAAACACACTCAGGGAGATGCAGGAATGTGATGCGTTTTAGAAAATATTCAGGGCCATTCCCTACCCCACCCCCAAATGTCAAATCTTATCTTCTCATTCAAATATAATATCCTAGTGGAAAGGGATGCCATCTGCAATGCTGCTGGATCTCCAAGGATCCCAGGACAGTGTTAGATGCCCCGTGGCACAAAAAGCGCTCTGTAGATTGGGTGGCAGGAGCTGAGCTGCGGCCTGGGCTGCTGGTGCCAGGCCTGCCCTGCTCTAGCCTTTGCCACCCTGGACCCAGGGTCCTGCGGTTGGGCTGCTTGGGCAGAGTGTCCCTCCATAGCATCCTCACCAGCCCCTCTGCCCATGCCCCCTTCAACCCCCACCGGCACAGCCTCCTGCCCCTGGCCTTCAGGAGCACTTGAAGGTTATCTTTCTTTTGGGAACAATGAAATTATCTAAGATTGAGAGTGTTGATGGACTGTGGGCTTTGGGCATTACACATGATGCCTAATGGATGCAGATGGCTAAAGGATGCATTGACTGAGAAGTAGGCTGGTGAATAATGGTGTATACATATGATCGAATATTGTGCTGCCACAAATAGGAATGAAGTCCTGAGGCATGCAACGACGTGAATGAACCTGTGGACATTCGATGAGGCAAAATAAGCTAGAAACAAAAGAACAATTATTGTATAGCCTCCTAAGAAAACAGGGACCTAGATTGTAAGCTCTTACAGTAGACACATTTAGTCTGGAGTGGTAATTATTATTTTTACATTTTGAGAGGCTGTTTTATAAAATTATAACCTGGTATTTAGAGATAAGAATGAAGCTGATCAGGTTGGAATTAAGGTAATTCAGAACCCAGGGGTAAGGAAGACATTGTGTGTATTTTAGAACCTCACCTACACTTTGAGACCAAAGGAAGAAAGGTTTATTTGGTCTGGAACCTAAATTTTCTGTAGCACATAATCTAACTCAACCTGTCTGGATATCATTTGAACAAATGAAACACAGGGAGCCCAGAATAAGAATGAGGGTCTTTAATCCTGTATAGCTAATGTAATGCCTGGATACATCCTAGAATATATTAAGCAGATAATCAAAAAGCATTGGCAAAGTCCCTTGAGGGACAGGAGAAAAAATATGGCACTATAAAACTTTACCATCAGGGAATCCCCTGATACTGTATTAAACATTAGGGACACCCAAATCAATAAACCAAGCCTTTGATTTTGAGGCTTACTCTTGTGAAGCTTATGTAGGTAGCAGAGAAGCTTAGCCTACCTATAGGTATGCCTACGAATTACTTCTGGAGGACCTCTTTTGTTGCTCAGATGTGGCAACATCTGAGGGACATGACATCCAGGGGTGAAAGTTTTCCTGGCTGCGTGGGAGATGACTCCCAGGGATGAGTATCTGGCCCTGGCACCAGGGGATCAACAATTCCATCCTGCCCAAAAGGGGGGAAAAGAAGTGTAACTAATACTAATAAGGTATCAGTGGCTGAGAGAGTTCAAATAGAGTCAAAGGCAACTCTGGAGGTCACTCTTATGCAAGCTTCAGTTAGACATTGCTACCTATCATAACTTGCCAAATCCCACCCAAAACCATTCCAACCAATCCTTAAGAACACCTAGGGCAATATATAAGAGCCTACAAAGGTTCCATGTACTAGGGTAAGTCTCCAGAAACCTACGACCTCCAAATGGCTCCCTGGGCTAGGTAAATTCTGAAACCTAGAGGGCCCAGCCTCCCCAGAACATAAGCTAGTTCCATCTCCCTAACCTATATTATCAACAGCCCCTTCCAACATGAAAAAGTTAGAATGGGCATAACCCAAATACCCCTAAAGAGTAGGACAGAAAGATCTAAGGTGATAGTGGAGTTATATAAAGAAAGTAGGGTTTAACAAATGAGTATGATTGCTGAATCATTATACTGATATTTCTTTTAGTCTCCAGTGTCTTAAAGCAGCTAGAAGTAAAAATCTAAAATTGTAGAATTGTAACCCATACCAAACTCTGAAATCTGTTCTACAACTAATTGTGGTGCTGTGCTTTGAAATGTATTGCTTATATATTTTCACAAAAAAGAAAATAAAAGTCATCTGTGATGCTAAAAGAAAATATTTATTCCTTCTAGCCTCCTATATTCTGGAGCAGCTAGAAGGAAAAGTCTGAGATGATGGCATGGTAGTGGCATGGTAGCCCATGACAAATTCTGGATCTGTCCTGTAACTACTTGTTGAAGAGTACTTTGAAAACTATTGCTTTTTTCTTTGTATATATGTCTATTATACAACAACAAAAAAAAAGAGTACACGAAGGGCCACCCAGCTATGTGCTGGCTAAGTGCACTGGCTCCAAGGACAGACTCCCTGAGCTCGATCCGCCTCTACCACCCATCAGAGGCGTGCTCCGAGACACGCTCTTATCTCTCCAAGCCTCAGCTTCCTCCTCTGCCAAACAGTCACTGCAGCTCACAACACCTCTGCGAGGCTACATAAAGCTGCACAGATTAAGGTCTCAGCGCGGCGCCTGGGACTCTGCAATGCTTGGGCTGGTTATGCCTGGGACTCTGCAATGCTTGGGCTGGTTACCGTTATTACTATTCCCTAGAGAACAGCCCCGCCGCCCCTCAGGGGAGTCGCCCCTCCTGGGGAGCAGGCAATTAATGCATCTTGGCCGCCACTGCATGTGCAGAAACCAGCCCTGCCAGGGGAGGATGTGGCCTTTAGGATTTGTCCCCATTCCAGGAAAAAAAGGCTAACGTGTGCCTTTATCAACAAAAGTGATTTTTAACCCACAGTTGTTGTTCAAAACTGCGGTGACTATATGAACTGACTTTAACCTATTTTCCTCTTAAACGTTTATTATTAAACATTTGAGATGCTGTCACTGTTTCTGAACCCACTGAAAAAAAGGAGTTCATTTATTGCAATAAAAACCCACTGTAAACTGAGTTATCACCTAAGTTTAACTTAAAAAATTAACTTCAAAATATTTAAGCCTAGAGTCAAGTTGTGGTGGTTGCCAATCTGTCAGTTCCATACGTAGGTAAGCAGCGCAGAGCACCTGGAGGGAAGAGGCAGACACGTAACAGCTCATGCCTGTTTCACCGGTTGTCCACCAGAGGGCGGGCAGGGGCCAGCGCTTCGGTCCCAATAAAAAAGTAGGGGGATGAGAAGGCAAATAAGGGATCCATGTGGTGCCTGAAACTCATGCTTCCCATCCCCACCTGCCACCTCTACTGCGGTTTCATTAAGAAAATATCTCTGTCTGGACAAACGGACATTTGCACACCAATGTTTATAGCAGCATTATTTACAATTGTGAAGAGAGGGAAACAGTCAAAATGTCCATCAACAGACGAGTGGCTGAACAAGCTGTGGCATATACATACGATGGAATATTATGCAGCTGTAAGACAGAATAAATTTATGAAGTATGTAACAACATGGATGGACCTTGAGGACATTATGCTCAGTGAGATAAGCCAGAAACAAAAGGACAAATACTGTACTGTCTCACTGATATAACTAACATTAATGAATGAACTTGGAGAATTTCAGTTAAGAACAGAGGTCATCAGGAGATAGAAATAGGGTAGATACTGGGTAATTGGAACTGAAGGGACACAGATTGTACAACAGGAGTGACTGTAAAAAATCAGAAATAGATAGCACAATACTACCTAACTGTAATACAATAATGTTAGAACCTGAATGAAGCTGAATGTGAGAATGAGAGAGGGAGGAGGGCTGGGGGCACAAAGGAAATCAGAAGGAAAGATATATGATAAAGATTGAGATGGTATAATCTAGGAATGCCTAGAGTATATAATGATAGTAAGTAAATGTACAAATTTAAAAATGTTTTCGCTTGAGGAAGAACAAGGAATGTCAATACTGCAGGGTGTTGAAAATAGATGGTAATTAATATTTTAAAACTTTAACTCACGTGTGAGACTAAAGCAAAAAATGTTTATTTGGTACAAAAGTTATATTTTGACTAGTGCAGCTCCTAATATAACTTATGTGGACACTTAATTGAACACCATAAGTACATGGAACCTTGGGTAGGGCATAAGGTTTTGTAGGTTTGTCCAGAGTGATGCTCCGATAAATCCCAGAGTGATTTGAACAGTGAATAAAACAGTATTGCAAAGTCCCCTTGGGGTAATGGTGAGAAAGGGGGAAATTTCAAACCTCCCCAAGTGGAGAATTCTTGATTTTTTTTTATTAATTTTTTTAATACCAAAAAACACCAAACAAATGCAAACATTCTCAACTTTTGATCATTCCGTTCTACATATATAATCAGTAGTTTACAATATCATCACATAGTTGCATATTCATCATCACGATCATTTCTTGGAACATTTGCATCTATTCAGAAAAAGAAATAAATTAAAAACAGAAAAAAATTCATACATACCCTACCCCTTACCCCTCCCTTTCAGTGATCACTAGCATTTCAATCTAAATTTATTTTAACATCTGTTCCCCTTATTATTCATTTTTATTCCATATGTTTTACTCATCTGTTGATAAGGTAGATAAAAGGAGCATCAGACACAAGGTTTTCACAATCACACAGTCACATTGTGAAAGCTATATCATTACACAATCATCTTCAAGAAACATGGCAACTGGAACACAGATCTACATTTTCAGGCAGTTCCCTCCAGCCTCTCCATTATATCTTGACTAACAGGGTGATATCTATGTAATGCGTAAGAATAACCTCCAGGATAACCTCTTGACTCTGTAATCTCTCAGCCATTGACACTTTATTTTGTCTCATTTCACTCTTCCCCCCTTTTGGGCGAGAAGGTTTTCTCAATCCCTTGATGCTGAGTCTCAGCTCATTCTAGGGTTTTTCTCAATCCCTTGATGCTGAGTCTCAGCTCATTCTAGGGTTTTTCTCAATCCCTTGATGTTGAGTCTCGGCTCATTCTATGATTTCTGTCCCACATTGCCAGGAAAGTCCATACCCCTGAGAGTCATGTCCCATGGAATTCTTGATATTTTAACCAAAGCAATAGGCTGAGCCCCCGATCTTGGAGTCTGTTCATATGAAACTTAACCCCACAAAGGATAAGCTAAGCCTACTTAAAATTAGGCCTAAGAGTCACCCCCAAGAGAACCTCTTTCGTTGCTCAGATGTGGCCTCTCTCTCTCAGCCAACATGACAAGCAAACTCACCGCCCTTCTGCCCTCTACGTGGGACATGACTCCCAGGGGTGTGGGCCTTCCTAGCAACATGGGACAGAAATCCTAGAATGAGCTGGGACTCAGCATCAAGGGACTGAGAAAACTTTCTCGACCGAAACAGGGAAGAGCAAAATGAGACCAAATAAATTGTCAATGGCTGAGGGATTCCAAACAGAGTCAAGAGAGGTTATCCTGGAGGTTATTCTTATGCATTGAGTAGATGTCACCTTGTTATCCAAGATGTAATGGAGAGGCTGGAGGGAACTGCCTGAAAATGTAGAGCTGTGTTCCAGTAGCCATGTTTCTTGAAGATGATTATATAATGATATAGCTTTCACAACGTTACTGTGTGATTGTGGAAACCTTGTGTCTGATGCTCCTTTTATCTATCTTTTCAACAGACGAGTAAAATATACAGATTAAAAATAAATAATAGGGGGAACAAATGTTAAAATAAATTTAATAGATTGAAATACTAGTGATCAACGAAAGGGAGGGGTAAGGGATGTATGAATTTTTTTCTGTTTTTTTAATTTCTTTTTCTGAATTGATACAAATGTTCTAAGAAATGATCACAATGATGAATATACAACTATGTGATGAAATTGTGAATTACTGATTATATACGTAGAATGGAATGATCATATGGTAAGAATGTTTGTGTTTGTTATGTTTAAAAAAAATTTTTTAATTAAAAATAATAAAATTAAAAAAAAAAAAAGAAAGAAAGAAACATATCTCTGTCTGGCTGAGAAAGGGGAGAGGGAAAAAGGCCAGAGCAATGTTTCTTAATGAAAATAAAGGAAAATCTCAAAGTTGGTGATCCAAGACAAATGGCTGTATTAAGAAGTGATCTTTTAGAAATTTGTGTTAGTTATGTCTTCAGGTTATTAGGTCTCTTGGGCTAATTTAACCTTTATGGTTGGGTTACTGCCCTTGGGAACTGCTGGAAAACTTGACGAGAATGTGAAATTGGGAAATAAGGATACTTTCACAGATTAAAAAAAGGAAAAAAAAATTTTTGATTTGATAAATATCATGAAGATAAAAACTACCATCAGGATAACTGTACTCACCTGACACTTAGCACTGACCAGGTAGATGCCCAGCTGAGCTCAGGGGTATAAACCCAAATATGAGAAAGAGGCCCTCTGAGTTCACTCAGTTTAGCAGGGAAGACAGATCCGTCCTCAGGAAATTGCAATGGGAAAGCACAAGGGCTTGGCAGGTTCCCTGGAAGAACCACTGTCGGAGACCGGAGAGGGAAGCAGGAGTTGGCCAGAGGTCAGGCGAGGAGCATGTGTAAGGCCTGGCAGCGCAGCTGAAGGATGGTGTGCATGTGTGCACACGTGTGTATATGTGCAGGTGTGGGAGGGCACCTGTGTGTGCAGACAACGGCGTAGGAAATGTGTACTAAGTACTGGCCAGCACCAGGCACTGTCTGAAACACCTGACAAGGCATAACTCATTTCATCCTGCAACAACCCTATCTCTCAGATGAGGAAGCTGAGGAATACGATGGGTAAGAAGCTGGGCTCAAAGACACTCAGCTGGGACTGGGTAGAGCTGGGATTCGCTGGGGCGCATGGCTCTAGCTCACGTGCTCCTGGACTCACAGCCTGCAGGGGGGTGTCAGACACAGAGAGTCCGGGCTGCCTCATGACAGGAGTGTGGCGTGGGGAACAGGTTCTCAGCAGAGAAGGGATGTGACCAGATGTGCACTCCAGAAGCTCACTTGGGCTGCTGGGTGACAGCAGACTCAGTAGGCACAGCTGAGATGAGAGCAGACTCAAGCTAGGCAGAAGCTGTGGGGCTGGAAAGAGATGACGGTCAGGAAACACGAAGAAGACTCAGTAAGAAAGAGCTGAAGCCACACACCACAGGGTTGATGAGTCATCCTCACACCTCAGAAATGAACCACGGCAGGTTGCATGCATCATCTGCACATTCAAAGAGGGTGAGATATTTCCAAAGATTGATAACACTCAGAATATTTTATACACCAAACCACTCTTCTTCCTGTGAAGAACTGTTTTCTATGAACAGCAATGGTATTTGCCACTAGTTTAAAAGTCTACCAATGCAGGCAGAAATGCAGGGAGGCCCCTTTCCTTGGTCACGTTATACAAATAGAACTCTGCACAGGGCACCTGGAGACAGAAGACTGAACCAGGACACGAGCCAGACCCAGTGAAGTATCTAAAAACTTAATTCAATCACCTCCATCCCCTCAGCCCCCGGGACCAATACCACGTGTAGCACGACTGTTGGGTGCCATGGGACCTGTGGCGGACACAGTTTCCTCTGCATAGTGCCAAATGCCCACTGGTTTTCAGCCTGGGTGCCACAAATGCCACCCACTGACCAACTGCCTCTTGTGGTAGGTCCCGATTAGTAAGAAAACAGAGAGGGGGCAACCTCATCTGCTTGCTTTAGCTGAAAAGGACGATGGAATTTCTCAGGAGGGCCAGGAGGCTGTTAGGACAGATAAGAAGCCTCCACTTTTAGAGGACAGAGTTCACACAGGGCAGACTTCGACAGGGCCACGTTCCTATGTTCTAAAGCCTGAGAGGGGAGACTGGGGAGCCTTCTCCCCAGCTGAGCACAGGGACAGCAGACACTCTGGCTGACCCAGCGGGGGTGGGCCCACGGACCCACAGCCCAGCAGGGCCGTTGTCTTCCATTCACTCCGGCGTGTATCATACAATCTGCCCTTCTGATCAAGCTAATATTTACATTAAAAGTATGCTGTTGTGGGGAAAAGCCATCTGGGGTTTAAAATATCCCTCTGGATAACTAACATGTGAATAAACTAACATTTATATGGGCTCCTGCCCCAGGTGTAAGTACTTCATCCCTGAGACTGAGGACTTTAAAACTGCTTTTAATTAATGAATAGGGAGGTGGGAGGTCAAGGATTTGAAAATTCTTCATCGGCACATGAATACTTATTGAGTCACTTCTAGGTGGAAATAGTTCATAGATAAATTCCGATTCCATCATGAAGGGTTCCCTGCGAGGAGAAGCAGCAAGTGGAAAGAGAAGGCGGCGGGGCCGGAGGTGGCAGGGGCACTGGGCGCAGAGGGCGGCTGTGTGCGCTGTCCACCCTCAGCCCTGCTTGGGCAGGAGAAATGGGGACGGGCCAAGGCACAAATGGTCTTGCGTGCTGTGCTAAGAAGCTTACATTTGATGCTGAAGCAACTCTGAACTAATTAAACAATTTTTGCAGGAAAAGGATGTGACAGAAGCCGAGTCGTGGATGGAGAGAAAGCAGCCTCTGAAGGCTGAAGGACCAGTTAGGAGGCCGGGGCAGTAACGCAGTGAGACGCAGCGGGGTCAGAGCTGAAGCAGCGATGGTGAGGATGGGAACAGGGAGCCGGGTGAAGGGAGAGTGGCTGGGTCAGGAAGGCCAGCAGTGGAGGTAAGAGGGAAGGAGGGTCCAATCTCTGGCCTGGAGAATGGGAAGAGGGCTGCACCTTCAGCCAAGGCAGAGACCACAGGAAGAGAAAAAGGGGAAGGAGAGAGGTGGTTCTATGGGACACCGAGTGGAGATTCCCAGTAGTAGACTGGTAGAGACAGAGATGGGAAGCACAGGAGAAAAAACATGTAGCTTGGGAATCCTCATTTATTCCCAAACTATTTACTGGGTGCCTGCCATGTGCCGGGCACTGTGATAAGCAGTGAATAAAGGGCAGTTAACACAGCAGACAAGACCCCATCTTCAAGGGCCTACATTTCATATGGGGAAGGTGGACCAAAAACACATAAACAAGCAGATAATAGAACTGCAGACTTTGTAAGTGAGTGGTATGAGAGATTAAACAAGGTGCCATGGCAAAGAATAACCTCAGGAGAGAGGCAGCTTCAGAAAGGGAGTCAGGGAAGAGATGGGGAAGACTCTTTCTGGTGGCACCATCAGCAACTGCAAATGTCCCGAGGTAGGGAAGTGGCTGATAACCTAGGAAATGAGAGAAGGCCAGACTGGCTGGAGGAGAGGTGAGAGAGAGGCAGGGGCCAGCGCCTGGGGCCCTGGAGACCATGGTGAGGAGCGCTGGGGAGCCATGGAGGGTTCATGGATGTGATCAGGCATGTGCAGAGGTGAAACAGAAGTCAAGGCCGAGAGCCCAAGAAAGGCTCACATTTAAGGCACAGATGGAGGAAGAGGACCCCATGAAGGAGCACTACTGAGATGAAGCAGCAGAGGATGGTGCCGGAAGACAAGAGAGAAAGTTCAAGGACAGAGAAGACATCAACAGTTTCAAATTCTGCAAGGAAAGCAAGTAGGATGAAGATAGAAAAAAAAAATCCACAGTATTTAGCACCAGGAGGTTATTAATGACCTTGAAAGGAATAGTTTTAAAGGAACGGTGACAGTGAGGACAGACCATCCCGAGCTAAGGAAGAAACTGGAGCTGGGGAACTAGAGACTGGGAATGTAGAAATCTGAAGCCTTTGGCTGTAAAGGAAAGGAAACACACGAGGAGATGTTCATTTTCATCGGCTATAAGGGAAATGCAGATCAAGACTACAATGAGATACCACCTCACACCTACAAGAATGGCTGTCATTAAACAAACAGGAAACTATAAATGATGAGAGGATGTAGAGAAACTGGGACACTTACGCACTGCTGCTGGGAACGTATAATGGTGCAGCCACTATGGAAGACTGTTTGGCGGTTTCTTAGGAAACTAAATATTGAGTTGCCCTATGACCCAGCAATATACTTGGTATATACCCAGAAGAGCTGAAAGCAATGACATAAACAGACATTTTCACACCAATGTTCACAGGAGCATTATTCACAATCGCCAAAAGATGGAAACAAACCAAATGTCCATCAACAGAGAAGTGGATCAACAAAATATGGTATATACATACAATGGAATATTATGCAGCAGTAGGACAAAATGATGTCCTAAAGCACATGACAAGATGGATGAGCCATGAGGACTTATGCTGAGTGAAATTAGCCGACACAAAAGGATAGATACTGTAGGATTCCCCCTTTATGACCAGCATAAAGGTATAATCAGAGGCTTATAATAACAGAATACAGGGGACTTAGAGATACATAGAAGCTAGAGATGGGTGAACCGTTAGCTAATGAGGTTGAACTCCAATGTAAGGGAATAGATAGGAGCAAAGGTGATTCTCTAGTGGGTCTAGAAGTAATATTACCATATTGAACATGAACAAGATTCAAAGGGGTTGTATAGACCTACGTGTCCCACTGACTCACACTAGAAACATGAATGAGTTCTTGTAAGAATTACTTCAAAGATATGATTCTTGTATAAAGAGTGTTTAAGTCCAGGGTGCAGGGGAAAACTGCTATTGCATGCTATGAGCTATGTTCAAAAGGAAACCATCAGCACTACCACAGCAACAGCAGAGGTGGATGATGGGGGGAGGGACAGGAGTTAAAAGAAGGTTTGGATTTTCTATTTGGCAAGGGTGTGCTTATTGGTTCTTTTTTTCTCTTGGGAACAAGGAAATTATCTAAAATTGAGAATGTTGATGGATTGTGGACTTTGGGCCCTCTACATGATGCCTGATGAATGCAGGTGGCTGAAGGATGCACTGACAGAGAAGTAGGTTGGCGAACGATGGTGTATACGTATGAATGAAGGCTATGCTGCTACAAAAAGGAACAAAGTCATGAGCATATAATGATGTGAATGAACATGTGGGACATTTGGTGAGACAAAATAAGCCAGAAACAAAAGAACAATGGTATGGTCACCTTTAGAAAATGCTTATAAGAAAACAGAGGCCTAGATTGTAAGCTTTTGGAGCAGACACAATAAGTCCGGAATGGTGATTATTATTTCTGGATTTTGAGAGGCTGTTTCATATATATAACCTGATATTCAGAGATAAGAACAAAGCTGAACAGGTTGGGGGTGAAGTAATTCAGAACACAGGGGAAAGGAAGACAGAGTCCATATTTTAGAATTGCACATACTCTTTGAGACCAATGGAAGAAAGGTTTATTTGGTCTGGAACTGAAATTTTCTGTAGTGCATAAGCTAATTCAACCTACATGTATAGCTCATTTGAACAACTGAAACACAGGAAGCACAGAATAAGAAAGAGGTCCTTTAATTCAGTATAGATTATTATAATGCCTGGAAACATCCTAGAGTGTATTAAGCAGATAAGCAAAAAGTACTGGTAAAGTCCCCTGAGGGAGGGGAGAAAGAATATGAAACTATTAAACTTTACCATCAGGGAATCCCCTGATACTGTGTCAAACTTTAGGGACACCCAAATCATGCCCTCAATCATGAGGCTTACTCTTGTGAAGCTTATGTAGGTAGCAGAGAAGCTTAGACTCCCTATAGGCATGCCTAAGAGTTACTTCTGGAGGACCTCTGTTGTTGCTCAGATGTGGCCTCAGTCTCTCTAAGCCCATCTCTGCAAGTGAAATCATTGCCGTCCCTCCTATGTGGGACATGACATCCAGGGGTGAAAGTCTCCCTGGTGACATGGGAGAGGACTCCCAGGGATGAATCCAGACCTGGCACTGTGAAAACAACAATTCCATCCTGACTAAAAGGGAGAAAAGAAGTGTAGTTAATAAAGTATCAGTAGCAGAAAGAGTTCAGATAGAGTCATGAGGCTACTCTGGAGGTTGCTCTTACTCAAACTTCAGGTAGACCCTGCTACCAATCATAACCTGCCAACCCCCAAGCAGGACTATTACAGCCAATCCTAAAGAACACCTTTAGAGTGTTTAGAGTAATATAAGATTCCACAAGGGTTCCAGGCACTAGAGTAACTTCCAGAAATCTACAACCTCCAGATGGTTCCCTGGTCCAGATAAGTCCTGAAACCTAGCCCATCCTCTCCAAAACATCAGATAGTTCCATCTCCCTACTCCATATTAATGACAGATTCTTCCAATATCAAAAAATTACAGCTGCCATAGGCCAAACAACCCTAAAGAGAGGTATGGAAAGATCAAAGGTGATGGTGGAGTTATACATAGAAGACAGGATTTAACAAATGAATATGAATGCTGAATCATTAAATTGATATCTCTTTTGGTCTCCAGTATTTTAGAGCAGCTAGAAATAAAAACCTAAAATTGTGTAATTGTAACCCATGCCAAAGTCTGAAAAATGTTCTACAACTAATTGTGGTGCTGTGCTTTGAAATTTATAGCTTTTTTGTATATATGTTATTGTTCACAAAAAAGAAGGAAGAATAGTCGATTATGATGATAAAAAAATATTTAAGCCCTCTAACCTCCTATATTCTGGAGCAGCTAGAAGGAAAAATATGGGACACTCGTATGGTAGTCCATAATGAACTCTGGGATCTGTCCTGTAACCACTTGTTGAAGAATGCTTTGAAACTACTACGTTTTTATTTCTTTGCTTTGTATTATGTTATACTAGACAATAAAAAAAGCTAAAAAAAAAAAAAAAGCATAGGGTAGGCAATGGTGGCTCAGTGGCAGAATTCTGGCCTGCCATGCCAAGACCTGGGTTTGATTCCCAGTGCCTGTGCATGCATTAAAAAAAAACAAACAAAAAAAAAACAGTTAAAATGGGCGGGCAATGGTGGCTCAGCAGGCAGAGGTTCTCGCCTGCCATGCCAGAGACCTGGTGATTCGATTTCTGGTGCCTGCCCATGCAAATAAATAAATAAATACAACAATGCATCGTGGAGACCTAGAACTGTGGAACTGTGTCTCATGCTGGGTTCTGGGGTCTGTTCTACAGCTAGTTGTTGTGATGTGCTTTGAAATTTGTTGCTTTTTTGTATATGTTATTTTTCACAAAAAAGAAAAAGTTGATTGTGATGATAAAAAAAATATTTGTCCCTTCTAGCCTCCGATGTTCTGGAGCAGCTAGAAGGAAAAATCTGAGATGGTTGAATGGTAGCCCATGACAAGCTCAGGGATCTGTCCTGTAACTACTCGTTGAAGAGTGCTTTGAAAACTACTGCTTTTTTCTTTCTTTGTTTTGTCTGTATGCTATATTATACAATTTAAAAAGTTTAAAAAAAATCCATCATAATCAAGTAGATTTGTTCCAAGAATGCAAGGATAGTTTAACTTCCATAAAATCTATCATCATAGATAACACTAATGAACTAAAGAACATTCACAAGACTGCTTTCATAGGGTAAGAAAAGAGCATCTCATGAAATTCAACACTTACTTATGATTTAAAAAAACAAAACTCTCAGAAAACTAGGACTAGATGGCTATACATCAAAAATCTACAATAGACATTATGGAGAACTTAGTAACAGAACAAAAATGACTATATCACAGTTACTGTTTAATATAATACTGGAAGTTCTTGACAATATTACAAAAAAATAAAAGGAAACAAGAGATAAAAGGACAAGAAGGGAAAAAATTGCAGTCTGCAAATGAAATGATCATCTATAGAGAAAATGCAATAATCAGCAAATAATAAGAAACATCAGAGTGCATCAAGAATAGAACTGGCAAATAAATCGTGGTATAGTCACACAATAGGAAACTATACAGCAACAGAAATAAACAATCTACAACTATCCACAAAAATATGGATGAATTTCACAAAGGCAATGTTGAGGAAAAGAAGTCAGACATAAAAGACAGCATACCATGTGACTCCATTTATAGAAGGTTAAAAAAAACAGGCAGAATTAATCGAAGGTTAGAATTAAAATAAATAAAGTCAGCATTCTTCATTCTTCACTCTGATTACTTGACCAACCAAAAAAGAAAAGTAAGAAGAATTACCATTTTACAATTTAAGGTGAAGTGTTTATCTGTCCTGGATAATTTCATATCTGAATGTCCTAACACTGATGGTAGTTATTCTGTAGTGATGGTAAAAATGAAAATGTGTTACATTGTATTATACGTGCTTTACTTAACAGGGCTTTAGCAAACTACAACGTTTTATGATAGAAATAACACAAAATCTACAATCGTAGTTCTCCAGGAGTGTTCCATAGAATACGAATGTTAATGAAGAATATGTGAATATCAATTTTTTAATTTGTATTAAAAATTGTCAGCATCAGTCTTTGTTCCAACACAGTACAACAGTTAAATTCTGAAGTGTTACCTCCTTCTTCCCTCAAATAAACTGTTCCATAAATTCAAAAAGTTCTCAAAAGTGAAAAAGTTTACACAAGGTTTATCGTGTTTGCAGATGCCATTTAAAATGCTATAGTAACATGTTTAAGATACAATATTCTCTTGCGAGTTTAACCAACTTGAAATATATGCCGATATTGTAAAGCAAAACAAAGCAAACAAACAAACTAATCTCAGGAGGCACAGGTCAGGACAATGGCCAATCCTGAGATTTAAGTAAGGATGGGACTCTGTGTGAGTGCCTCCTAGGGTTCCCATGATGTTTTCTCTTGATTTGGGAGCTGAGTAAATGGGTGTGCCCATTTTGTAAAACCCTATCAAGCTGAACACTTATGCTCTGTGCACTTTTCTGAAGGATGTTAAACTTTAATAAAGTTTACACAAAATTAAATAACAAAAGAGTGGAACAGAGTTGCTAGATATTTTTTTCTTATAAAAATCAATCCTTTCTCTAAACCAACAGCAATTTACTTGAAAAGAAAATAGAATATAAGAGAATTTGTCACAGTAGTAAAAAATACTATAAAATACTTAGAATAATTAGGCAGTGGCATAATAAAGAATGCATGAGTCCTTTGCAAAGAACTTTGAAACTCTACTAAAAGACATAAAAGATGATCTAAATGGATAGATGATATATTTGTGGCTGGACGACATAACTGTAGAGATGTCATTTTTCCCCAAGTTAATCTATAAATTCAGTACAATCCCAACCAAAACTGCAACTGAATATTCTGTGGAACCAGACAAGCTCATTCTAAAGATTACAAGGAAAAAGCAAGGTCCACAGGTAGGTGAGCCAACTGTAAAGAGAAAAGAGCAGGACTCACTGCACCAGAATTAAGGTTTCCTACAAAGCCCTAGTGTTAAGAACACATGCACTGGCAAAGAGACAGACAAACAGCTCAAGGGAGTCCCGGGGATTCTAGGATGGGGATGGGGTACGGTATCTGCTTTATAATAAAGGTGACTCCAGAAAACACGAGGAAGTGCAAACTGTTTAGTGGATGATGCTGGGAAATGTAGAAAAGTAAGCCTGGCTGAGACTACCATCTTATATCTTAATTCAAGCAGACTGACAATTCAAGTTAAAAAGTAAAATGATAAAACAGCTAATAGAAGAAAACATCAAAGAAAATCTTGACCTAGATGTGAGCACAGACTTTACTAACAAGACTCTAAATGTACAAACTGTGAATGTAAACAAAAATAAATGTACGTAATTACACGGAAACTAAGGGTTAAAAAAAATGAATTGATTAGGCAATACCAAGACATTCATTACAGTTGCGTGAGGGACTTGGGTTGGCCCAGAGGCTGAGAAAAAGGCATGAGGATCCACACAGCTTGTGAGGCGATCCCCTGGGATGACTGAGTTTCTTTCTGCTTCATCCTCCTGGGCTAAAGTGTAAGCAATTAAGATCTGTGTCTGTTTCCGGTTTTTTTTCCCAGTTAAGGATTTCTGCTCCTCAAAGGGACCTATAGACAAAGTTAACAGCTGGTGGACACAGAGCGATTTTGCTTCTTCAGACTAAAACTGATAAGGGATTGATTTCTAGACTATACTAGGAATTCCAGCAACTCCACAAGATAAAAAAATAAGCCAATAAAAAACACAGTGTCGGAAAGAAAAGGTCGGAGAAAATGAGTAGACGGTTGGTTTGCAGAAGGGGAAGCCCAAATGAATAACAAGCGTAACAGGAAATGCCCAAACCTATGAGCAATCAGGGACACGCAAATTAAAACAATAATGAGATAAACCTTCACACCTGCCAGAACGGTAACTATTAGAATGATGGATACCCAGTGACGGTGAGGATGTGGGAGACATCCTGGTTTTTCTGGAAAGCAACCTGACAAAATTTAGTGAAATGAGGCTAGTGTGAGCCCTGGGACCCAGTGATCCCTCTTTCAGTTACACACTTTAGAGAAATTCTAGCCCTAGTCCAGGAGGGGATGAGCAAGGGTATTCACCCCGGCAGAACTGGTGGAGGAACACGAAGGCAACAGGAGTCCACGATAGGGGTGGGGAGGCGGATGCCAACAGCACTGAGAAGCCCTCAACATGTGCACTTATGGTTTACGCTAGATCTTCACAACACAGTGTAGTGTGAAGAGACGTATAAGTGGTACAATATCATTCACATAAATTAAAAACACACAAACAAAACAAGAACATATTTTACAAAGACACACACATATTCAAATATCACTTTTGTAAACTTTCAACTCTGACTCCTTTCCCCATTGCTTCCTATTCCCTTACACCGAATTATTTTTCTTTATAGCACTAGAATACCTGCTCTGCCAGCGCAGGGATCTTGTCTATTTTGATCACTGCCATATCTTTAGCATCTGGAACAGAGTCTGGCAATTGTAGATGCTCAATAAATATTTGCATCACAAATAAATGAATAATGGAGAGGAGATAGCCAACAGAGAATGAAGTCTATAAAAGAAGGTGAGAGGGTTAAGATTATGAGCAGGAAAAAATAAATAAAACAACAGAGGGGCCTTGTCTGGACATATGATGGTGTGTCATGACTAGTCCACAAAGATAATCACAAATTCATTTTTCAAACTCTTTAGTATGGCGAATGAGGGCCTGCATGATTAGGCTGCCAACTGCCAGTTCCGTCACCTGGGCTTTTATTCTCCCTTTAATCACTATGTTAGAGGCAATAAGGCCTCTAGCAGTGCCTAGAACATTCTGACCATCCCAGGGCTTTTGCACAAGCTTTTCCCTTTGCCTTCAGCTCTTCCTTCAGTTCTTCAAAATGCTAGTGCTCTTCATCCTTCAAGTTTCAGCTCAAATGTCACCTCGTCAGAGCAGGCTCCCCTGATCATCCTATCTGGTGTTCCTCTTTCTTCCAAGTTACTCTCTATCATATAATCTGTTCATTATTTCACCAGACTGTCTGACTTATCTTGTTCACTGCATGGCTCTACCCACTGAATGTTGCTTCCAGGACAGGGGCCTTATCTGCCTTATCACATCCCCAGCACCTGACACAGTACATGGCACAGAGTAAGGTACTCAAATATTTGCTGAGTGAGTCAGTGAGTGAAGAGACGGATCATAAGAGTTGTGATGAGAGGAAGGATGGGTGTAGTGGGGATAGAAAGGGCTGGATGGAGAAGAGGTCGTAGTTAGGGCACCAAGTCCTTTAAGTTCTGTTAACAGTATTTCAACATTAATGTTCTGGGGTAGTGGAATAATGGGCAACACTTTAAGTGTCCACTATTGTTGAAATATTGTTCATGTAAAATAAAAATCAGGGCAGGAAAGATGTTTCTTCCTACGGTAATATATTTAGTACTCCCAGTGAAAAAAGTATTATTACTCCCACAATATTAGCTAACATTCTAATGCTTTTTATATGTCAGACACTGTTCCAATTGCCTTTCATATGTTTACTTATTGAATTTTCAAAAAAACCCTAGGAGTACTATTGTTGACATTTTACTGATGAGGAACCAAGGCACAGAGTGGTTAAGTCTTGCTCCTGTAGATGTGCAGCCATGATTGGAACTCTGATCTAATTCCCAAATCTGTAACTTTCAACCACCTTAAGTTTCAGTGAAAACTGAGCTCATTGGGAGGAGCGGCTAATCCCATGTCTGCTGTTGGTTACCTGTGTGGGAAAATATCACTTGACTTCTTAAGGGTCAGGAATTGACAGTGTTGTCTGATGGGGTGTGGGTGTGGTGAGAGAGATGTGAAAGTTTTAGTAATGCCAAGTGTAAGGGAACACAATATTGTAGATGTGATTAATCCCATTAAGTGGTATGCTTGGGCATGATTGAGATGGGATGATTTATATGGTATATATGTTCCCACAATTAAAAAAAGAAAGAAAAGAGCAACTAAAGGGACGATGACAAACGTAATACATGATCCTGGATGGGATCTAGCAAGGGACAAGAAAGGCTCAGAGACATTATTGAAACATATGGAAAAACAGGAATATAGACTGTATACAACCTACATACAAGTGTCCAGAAAATGGACTGATAAAACAGAATGATACGGCAAATGTGGCAAAATATTAAAATTGGTAGATCTGGGTACCTGGGAACTATAGTATACTAGAATTCTCTGTATGGGGTTTGTGTTATTTCTGAAACTGCTCTGTAAGTTTGAAGGCATTTCAAAATAAAAACAAAACAAAAAACACCCAAGAAACAACTCGCGAAACCTGCCAACCCGCCGGCCCCCACATGCGGAGGCCCACGTGACCGGCCTGTTTGCCATCTTGCGGTCCTGATCTCGCGGGACTTGGTTCTTACCCGGGAAAAACCCTCTTGGTTCTCCCTCAGTCTCTCCGCCCTACTCCAGTTGCCCTCATCGTCACTTCCCTTCACCTTACCTCCCTGCGGCGATCAGCTTCTGGAGAAAAGTGTCCACCATGGTGTCGAGGAGCTTCACCCTCGAAATGGTGCCGGGTAGCACAGATTCCGGGGCCGACGCCTCAGGCCCATTGTGCTCACAGACGCTGCCCGTGTCACAGCTGCTCGCTTCAGCCATGATGATCCCGAACCGCCAAATCTAAGTGGCCCGGCGCCCCGCCCACCGGAGTTCCCGATTGGCGGCTGCCGGCATCGGAGCGCCTCCGATTGGACTCAGCAGAATGTCTATCACCGAGCCCCAGCAAGGATTCCGGAGAGGAAATTGCCGGAGGCGGAGACGAGTGATTTAGCATATCGATGCACCTTCTGGTCAGGCCCGGCAAAATACGAGTAAACCAAAGCTCAGGGACTCGATAAAAACTTTTAATTAATTACACTTCAAAGACTTCGTACAGTGTAACAGTGAATATTCACTGTTAATATACACAAGAGTCCACAGTGCGTCTGCGTTTCATCCCGGGTCCCTCAATACTCCATCAGATTTCCCGTCTTATCCAATCGTCCAAGTTTCTTCCACAGTTTTGGTTACAGACCAATACATCAAAAATTCCAGCTCGTCTGGTATCTCATTCTGGGGAACAGAAGCCCACGATGCCATCCTCACCAAGACGTGTGAATCAAACCCAGTGCCAGACCCTAAATTTTTAGATGGCACGTAGGGTCCAGAAATCCCTTTAATAATACACATGTCCTTTAAAACTCTACGTGGGTTTGGGGGTGGGGAGGGAACGGGTGAAAGGCTATGAAACACAACAAGAAAAATAAAACAGAGTCTGGGAGGGTAAAACATCCTAAGATATGAGAGCCAGGAGATTATCTCCTCCATGATATTTTACCTACTTTGTCTGAGTAGGGAAGGATTGAAGATAAGTCTCTAGGGAAAAGTTGTGGAGCTGAGAAATCTAATCTTGAATGGTCTCTTTAGGATAAGCTTGAATAGGAGGAAGGGGCCCTGGCTTCCATTAGATTGTAGTTCTTAGGGTAAAAGGGTGGCTGAGGGCCCAGAAAATTCAGAATGATTTGTGGACCCAAACCTTTGGATGGCCACTCATGGATAGAAATTGGAGGATTTCCTTGACAAAGTGAAAGACTGGGTAAAAATAAAAATAGAGGTTAAGTGAAAAGGGGAAAAAAAAAAACCTCTCAAAGATAAAACACCAAGATGGGCAGTGGTGTTGTGAAGTTAAGAGAAATGCGGTCTTCAGATTCTGCTCTGGCCAGGAAGGAACAATTGTGGGACGGCCATAAGAAATATCAAGGCTTCGGGTAACTAGCACCTTTCAAATCGGCACCATGGCCTTTCCCGGAGGGTGGGACCAATAAGAAGGTTTGAAGGACATTTCCAGGTCAAATGTCTCAAGAAGAAATGACGTGCCTTCTTCTCATTCTGTGTGCTGCCCCTCTCTGCCTGCAACTCAGGCATGGTGAAGGGTCTGGGGGAGAAGGATGAGGCAGGGAAGGAGTGCCTAGCTCCTGAAGAGAGTATCAACAAATAAGCTTGGCAGTATCAGGCTGGTAAATGCAGTAGTCCTGGTATTGGGTAAGTTCTGTCCTCTCCTCCAAGCATCCCTCCATAGGGTAACATGACTGGGAATGACTCTTCACATCCAGGAAGAAGAAAAATAAACAGTTCTGCATCTCAGCGATTCCCACATAAGACAGCATGTTTCTGTGAGTCCCAGTGATCAGGGTATATATGTTTATGTCCACGGCTGCCTGGGGCTGAGACCCTCTGTTGCCCTCTCCTAGGCTTGGCTCAGCTGCCCTGAGGGAGATACCTGGGACACATGCACCCTCTCATCGCTTTGCAAACCAACTACTTTCTCAACCTGACCTTTCAGAATAGTGCTCCAGGCCCAGTATGCCCAAACAGCCTGATTTATTTAGAACTACACTCACCACCGTGATCATCTGGGCCAGAAGAAGCCAATAGCTTATACTGTCCTGGGGTTCTGGGACTGAAGGGACACTGAAGGAACAGGGAAGTGGGATTGAAGAAAAAGCTACATTACATGCCCCACCTATCTGAGGAGGACATGGGCTCTGACTGCAGAATTGGTATTTTAGCAGGACTAAGACAACAGCTTGTTTCACAGATGTTAAACACACACACACACCAAAATAAAGTATCAACATTTCTCCCCAACCTAAGAACTCCTCCAAAAAGAGCACTCTGGAGAACCAGAGGTTTTTTGCTGTTTCTATTCCTGGTGCAAAAGTGCTGGTACCTTTCTCCAATGGCAGGGGAAAGCAGTCTGGTGGGAAACTCAGTCCCAAAATAAAAACAAGCAAGCCTAAAAGATGAATCAGGAGAGGGCTGATGGCAGCTGCTTGGAGTCTGGACTGTAAGCCCAAGAGGAAGAACCAGTGGTGGTAGGCAAGTTCTATGTACAGCTCTTCTCAGGATCTCAGGGTTGTAGGTGGAGAGGGAAGCCAGAAGAAAAGTTAGCAGGTGGGAATTTTCTTAGTGTAGAATCAAGTACAGGGACTGAGTGAGGGAGCCCAGTTTGGCAAAAGGCAGGGGATCTTGACTTGGAGCCTCTTCAACAAAGCAGTTCGAAGTCTTTGTCCCTGACCCATCCAGGCCACCTGGTCCAGTGCAGGACTGCGTGTGTGGTGGGGGCATTTGGAGAGGATGCTATCCTCTGCTCTGCCCCCAACCCAGTGCAGTGGGGGAAACAGCAGGCTTCTCTCCCTACCACTGGTTACCAATGTCTTGAGTCCACCAGCTCAGGTCGGAGGCTGAGCTTCTTAAGGCTCTCATAGCCCACCACAATGACGATGGTGGAGGGTGTAGCTGAGATGATTCTGGCTGAGAGGCCCTTCATGAGGCCCCAGGGCCCCTCCTCTGTCATCAGCTGTCTGAAGGTCAGGATGATGGAGTTCTTGCCCTCAACCTGGAAAAGTCAACACAGTGGAGGGCTACTGTCAAAGCCCCTCCTAGACCTGGGAGCCAAAGGGGCTGGATTATTTCCGAGGGGCAGTACAGCAAAGTACTTTAGCATGGGCTCTGATGCCAGACTATCTGGTATAAAATGGTAATGATAATATTATTTAGGCCATGAAGTTGTTCTGAGCAGCAAACAAAAGAATACATATAAGTGCTGAGAACTGTGCCTGTCAGATGTTAAGTGTTCAATATATAGTTACTATTAATATCATCATATAAGCTACATTACGATGAGTTTTTAGACTGGGTGCTTCGCTCCAATCTCAGGGAAACTGAATAAATCAGTCCTAAGGTCCTCTGTAGCTCTGCCAGTCTGTGATTTTACCTGCTGAGCCACCGTGGCCCACCCCCAGTCTGTGATTTTGATTCTGAACACCCCTCCTTCTGAACCCCCAGGGCCTGAATCCTTCTTCTCTGTCCCTGTCATCTCCCATGCACTATGTGGCCTGTTTTCCCTTTAATGTTAGATGCTTGGCCAAAGTAGGAATCTCTTTTCTCAGCTTTTTCAACAGTCCCTCCCTAAACCTACCCCTGCCACCAAACTATACCTTAAGAACCATCCTAGTTCAGGTGTCAGCTGATGCAGGACAGATGCACTCTGCAATCACACCACGCCTAGACTGGATGATCTTCATAAAGTGATCCCATCCATGGCTAAGAACATTTTCCCCTTCCTCCCTGCTCCGTCAGCATCCTCCTCCACACTCCTTTCCTCTTCTCCAATACGCTCTCATCTGACTGTCTCTGCTCCCTTAACCTTCCCACTTACAGCCATATCAAGAGCTTTTTCCAGCTCTGCCTCTGGTCCTTACATGTACAGTGTCTCCCCCAGCCTCAGATCTCCTTGAAGCAGGGACATATCCTTTCTCTTGGATCTCCTCATAGAATACCCAGGACAAGGCTCATGAGAGAATGGGGACTGAACCTGTGTACCTTATTATTACTTGTGAACCAATCAGATGCCAATTTATTAACTTACAAATGGGGAGGCATGCCTTCCTAGGGATAAAAATATACCTATCACCTCCTTCACAATATCCTGATACCAAGGAAGCTGATTTTATTGCTGATCTGTTAAGTTCGATGACACACCTTCCTGTACACACCCTTTTTGATCCTCCACTTTTCCTCTTCAACTATCCAAATTAGACATTAAAATCCCTCATTCTTATTCTCACAAGCAGTGTGGACAACAAAGCTATCGGCTGAGCCCCCAGTCTTGGGGTTTGTTCATAAGAAACTTAACCCCACAAAGGATAGGTCAAGCCTACTTAAAATTAGGCCTAAGAGTCACCCCCAAGAGAACCTCTTTTGTTGCTCAGATGTGGCCTCTCTCTCCAGCCAACACAACAAGCAAACTCACCACCCTCCCCCTGTCTACGTGGGACATGACTCCCAGGGGTGCAGACCTTCCTGGCAATGTGCAACAGAAATCCTAGAATGAGCTGAGACTCAGCATCAAGGGATTGAGAAAAACCCCAGAATGAGCTGAGACTCAGCATCAAGGGATTGAGAAAACTTTCTCGACCAAAAGGGGGAAGAGTGAAATGAGAAAAAATAAAGTGTCAATGGCTGAGAGATTCCAGAGTCCTGGAGGTTATTCTTACGCATTAAATAGATATCACCTTGTTAGTCAAGATGTAGTGGAGAGGCTGGAGGGAACTGCCTGAAAATGTAGAGCTGTGTTCCAGTAGCCATGTTTCTTGATGATGATTGAACAATGATGTAGCTTTCACAATGTGACTCTGTGATTGTGAAAACCTTGTGTCTGATGCTCCTTTTATCTACCATATCAACAGACGAGTAGAACATATGGAATAAAAATAAATGATGGGGGAACAAATGTTAAACTAAATTTAGATTGAAATGCTAGTGATCAATGAAGAGGAGGGATAAGGGGTATGGTATGTGCGAATTTTTTTCTGTTTTCTTTTTATTTCTTTTTCTGAATAGATGCAAATATTCCAAGAAATGATCATGATGATGAATATGCAACTATGTGATGATATTGTGAATTACTGATTATATATGTAGAATGGAATGATCAAAATAGGAATGTTTGCATTTGTTTGGTGTTTTTTGGTATTTAAAAAATTTTTTTTAATTAATTAAAAAAAAGTATACAGTTGGTTTCTCTAGCAGTAACCACAAGGCAGGGGCTTGGATGACAAGTGAAGGCCAGGAGACAAGGTAGTCAGGGGAATGCTGGAGGGTCTAAAACTCGTACTTCCAATGGCTTATCTTGGAAAAAGGGAAGGAGGCTGGTCTTACCTGCACACGGGTTCGGATGACATCCATGGGATTGGTGAGGATGGAGGCAGTGGCTGCAGCCAAGGGCCCCGAAACAGCTTGAAAGACAATGTGAGGGCACTCCTTAGGACAGATGTACGAAAGCTGCTCTGGAATCAGGGGAAAGATAGATGCCTCAAGACATGATGTACCTTCTCTGTGCTTGCTGCTTCTACCAGCTGGCCTGCCCAACAGTGACACACCTTCCATTCTGAGCCATCTTAGACCTTATAATTCCCATTTTTTCTTTTCTCTGCTTCCATACACAGCCAACAAAAAATTGTATAATAAGTCTTAGGCCCCTTCCAGAAGTCATCTCATGTCACCCATTTGAAGAGGTCAAATGGATAAAGGGATTTTAAAGCCCCTCTACTTGCTGGCTTGTCTTATGGACAGAAAATCCTTCCTAATACAAAATCCTTTAGCCTCTTACTCTACTCCTCCCAACTCAGGCTAGAAAAAGCATACACTACATACTTGCTTCTTTGTGCACTGAATAATTCTGGTAGGTAGGATACATTAACAACTGGGAACACCGACTATCTCAAAGGAAGGGAACTGGATGACTGGTGTGGGTGAGGAGGCTTTTCATTGCATATCCTTTCCTGCCTTTTGAATTCTGAACTTGTGCATGTTTTAAAAAGTAAAAACAATTTTTTTAAAAAAAGGGGAAATCATATTATACAGTCCAGATCAAGGAAAGAAAAATACATTATTTAAACTGCCGAGGAAGATGGAATGGTACTAAGAGTTACCCATTCCTAGTATCACTGGGAAGTCCACCTGCAATTTAATTCTCTGTTTCACACTCTCTGGAGATGAAAGACAAGAGTGCACTGATTTATTCAACAAAGATTTATTGAGTGATTGCCATGAGGCCCCTCCAAGAAGCTGGAACTTGAGCAAGGACCAGGAGAAGAGTATAAGTCACATGGATCTATGGGAAGAGCTTTCCAAACTATGCAAAGGCCCTGAAGCAGGAATATGCTCAATGTGTTCAAGGGACAGTTAGTCCAGTAGGCCTGGAGTAGAATAAGTGAAGGAAAGGATAGTAGGTCAGGTCTGAGAGATAAGTTACTCAGGCCATTGCAAGCACTTTGGCTTTTACTCTGAGTGGGTTGGGAATTGAATTAGATTTATCATCCCAAAGATTCTCTCTCAATTTTTTCTTCTACAGTTTGGTCACTATGTCCTTTTTCTTCATGCTCCTAGTTTTGGTGGTTTATGGGCAGGCAACTAAACATTGGGGCAGAAGTAGGGAGGTAAGGGGTTGTCAGGGTAGAAGTAAGAGCTTCTAGAACCTAGCTGGCATAGAAGAATTTCTTAAACCCTAGCAGAACCACCTCTCCCCTAGTTTCTAATCACTTCCTTCCCCAGGGTGAGCACACTAAAAGAAGCAAACTGAACTGGAAGCTCTGTCCTGACATTGCCAGCCTTCTTGGGCATGTCTGTACTGGCCCCTATGCCTGCAAGCTAGAGCAGGATGCAGTTTTCAATTCTAATCATGCAATTTTCTTGGGGCTTAGGGGGAAGATGAAGAAGCAAAGGCAAAACAATGGGATAAAGAGCCTTAGGTCTTTCCTTCTTTCCCATTATTCATTCAACAAATGTTTATTTGGCACCTGTTATCTGTGAAGCAGAATATAAACCATGACAGACTTAGTTTACATGCTTCCTGGCTAAACGACTGTGGACAAGTAATATAAACGAATGCTTACTAGATGCCAGGACCTGTGTTAGACATTGAATATAAAACAGAGAAATGGACAGGGAAATGCCTTCATGGGAAAGCATTCTAACTAGGGAGCTGGGAGTAGGGATAAAGTAATTGCAAGTTAAGAAAAATGCCATGATCCCACAGGGGATAGGTCAAGCCTACTTAAAATTAGGCCTAAGAGTCACCCCCACAAGAGAACCTCTTTTGTTGCTCAGCTGTGGCCTCTCTCTCCAGCCAACACAGCAAGCACACTCACCACCCTCCACCTGTCTATGTGGGACATGACTCCCAGGGGTGTGGATCTTCCTGGCAACGTGGGACAGAAATCCCAGAATGAGCTGAGATTCAGCATCAAGGGATTGAGAAAAACTCTAGAATGAGGTGAGACCCAGCATCAAGGGATTGAGAAAACCTTCTTGACCAAAAGGGGGAAGAGTGAAATGAGACAAAGGGTCAATGGCTGAGAGATTCCAAACAGAGTCGAGAGGTTATCCTGGAGGTTATTCTTATGCATTAAGTAGATATCACCTTGTTAACCAAGATGTAATGGAGAGGCTGGAGGGAACTGCCTGAAAATGTAGAGCTGTATTCCAGTAGCCATGTTTCTTGATGATGACTGAATAATGATATAGCTTTCACAATGTGACTGTGTGACTGTGAAAACCTTGTATCTGATGCTCCTTTTATCTACCTTGTTGACAGATGAGTAGAACATATGGAATAAAAATAAATAATAGGGGGAACAAACAAACAAACAAAAAGTGCCACGAAAGAAAGAAGGTGCTGAAATAGAAAACAGGAAGAGCCTTTCTTTTCTACAGGGCAGTTAAGGAAGGCCTTTATCAAGTGTGACATGTAAACTAAGGCCTGAAGTGTGAGAAAAGCCAGCCACACAAAGGGGGAACGAGCGCTCCTGAAAGAGAAAACACTGTCTGCAGGGGCCTTCAGGTGAGAATGGAGCTTGGGGTGTTTTGGGAATGTGAAAAGGGCACTGAATAAGTGAGCAAGGACAGTGGCATAGGAGGGGCTGGAGAAACAGACAGGGGCCAGATTGTGTAGAGCTGTGTAGACTGTGGGAAGGAAACTGGATTTTACTCTAAATGTCCATAGTCAATAACTATTTACTGAGAATCTATGACTCACCAGAGCCTGAGCCAGGTGTTGGGAAGTACAACAGTAAACAAAACAGACATGTTCCTTATTCTCATAGAAGTTGCAGTCTAGTTGAAGGAAGAGATATTAACTCAAAATCATACTAATCAATGTATCATTACAAATTCAGCTAAGTGTTTAGAAAGATGTTAGTGTGGTTTCAAAAAACACATAAAAAGGAACTCAAACTAGACTGGGGCATCACTGAAAGTATCCTATGAAAACACCTACATCATAAGGTCATTGTGAGAATGAAATAATGGGAAATATGCAAAGTCTCAGCACAGAGCCTGAGACACAGTGGGAATTCAATAATTTTAGCTTCCTCCCCTTTCAAGAAACTTTCCAGGTAGTAAAATAGATAAGGCACACATAAATAACACCAAGGCAAAAATGTTATAAAACTGCATTAAGAAAGATTCAAACAAAATGTCACAGGGGTTGAAAGGAGGGAAAGATCACCTCTGGGTTAAGAATCACATGGGAAAGGATATTATAAGGAAAACTTAAGGTAAGTCATGATTTCACCAGGTATACATGGACCTGGAAAGCATTCTTGGCAGAGGGAGATCATGAACAAAGCATAAAGGTGGGAAAGATAAGGCATGGTTGAGTAACTGTCAGCAATCTGGCCTGCCAGCAGCATAAACTATACACAAGGGAACGAAAGGAGATTTCTCTAGACAGGGAGGCTGAAGCCAGGCTGAATAGTTTGGATTTGACTCAGCAAAGAAGGGGAATCAGTGAATACCACAACTAGAGTTTAAAAAATTAAAAATTAATTCAGGGCGGGCCACAGTGGCTCAGCAGGCAGAGTTCTCACCTGCCATGCCAGAGACCCAGGTTTGATTCCAGGTGCCTGCCCATGCAAAAAAAACCCGAATTCACTAGGTACATGTACAATGGATAACAAGGAAGTGAGCTTAGACTGAGAAAGAACAGCCAGCCAGAAGTCTGATGCAGCAGTCCAGGAGGAGATAACGGAAGCACAGTCTCCAGGCAGTAGAAATGGAGAGGAAATTGGGAGGGGCATTCTGTACTACATGTGGGGACAAGGAAGAGGCAATAGTGCAGCACAACTCCCAAGACTTCACGTTTTAGTGATACAGAAAAATAATGAGACCACTGACAGATGAAAGTAAGTCAGCAGGGAGAACCAGGTGGGGGTGGATAGTTAACTGAATAAAATTTCAGATGTAAATAGACACACGTAGGTTGAGAGATGAGACTCTGTTCAGAGCTCTGGATAGGCTAATCTGAGAATATAAATAGAGATTTTATACATACCAAAAGAGTACAGTTACAAATGTAAATGAAGTAAATTTAGGAGAGCAGGCCAAAGACAGACTCCAGAGAAAAAACTCACATTTTTTAACATTAAGATTGACAGGATGTGACTGTGATTGTGAGAAAAAAAAAAAAAAGATTGTCAGGACCCATTCTGATATAAGGGATCAGAAGTGGAGTTCAAGAATCTGGATTTTTACCAAATAATCTAGAAGAAAGACTGTGTTAAAGAGAAGAAGAAAGAAACAATGGAAGAAGTAGGAGGAGGAGAAGGAGGTGGAGAAAGAGTTATAACTGAGAGAAACAGGGGAACCAGAAAAGTACAATGCCTGAAACAAAATGACTATAAGGTTAGGAAGTCATTAAAAGTTTGCTCAGATGGCGGAGAGATTTCAAACAGAGTCGAGAGGTTATCCTGGAGGTTATTCTTATGCACTAGGTAGATATCACCTTGTTGCTCAAGATGTAGCAGAGAGGCTGGAGGGAACTGCCTGAAAATATAGAGCTGTGTTCCAGTAGCCATGTTTCTTGATGATGACTGAACAATGATATAGCTTTCACAATGAGACTCTGCGAA
>PVIY010017454.1:0-49528 GCA_004026745.1 Myrmecophaga tridactyla | reverse complement strand
AACCCCAGTCCTTCCTGACGTTCTTCACCAGGAAAGCTTCAGCGACCACAAGGGATTTGGGGGTGACGAGGGCGGGGCAGGACGGGGGGCGGGGGGGGGGAAGGGGAGAGGGAATAGTAGCATGAAAATACGCATTCCTTATTCTATCTGCAGAGAAGGAAAAGTCCTGCCTCTTACCTGTTCCCTGCTCCTGCTCGCCTCGGCGCGGCACAGCTGGACCATAACCTACAGGTTTCCCACTTCCGCTGCAAACACCTGGGAGCGCATCTTCCCACCCCGCGCCCCTCCTCGCCTCGGCGGAGCCCACCCTAGCTACTTGACAGCAGAAGCCGGGTCTTTTAGGGCGCTTATTGGGGCTACCGGGAAAGGGAGGCGGGGAGCGGAGAGAAACCTTCGTCTCTGATTGGACAGGAGGGATGTCACGCTCATCCAGGACCAGGGCTTGCAGTGGACTAGGTAGCTGCTAAACCCAACTGCAAAGGGTATCTGCAGTCCCAGGGACCAAAACCTACTGCTCCTGGGTCAAAGACCCTTGGGGGTGGGGGGTGGGTACTGGTCGATGATTTGTCATATGAGGCCCCAAGAGAGAGGGCGGGAGCAGACATAACCAGACACGCAGCACTTTCCTAAGCTTCCCTGAAGAGACCATCTGCTCTGGGAGATTTAACTGGGGAAAATATTAGGAGCAGTGCCCTCAACAGAGAAGCATGAATCTCAGTTAAAAATAAAGCGAAATAAGCAAAATAGAAAAATACATACACTTACGTGACAAGAGAAAATCACAACGGAAGGAGGGGGGAAGGTGATTTTTTACAATTGTTAGAAGTTGCCTTTTCTACCGAAATGTAGCATGGCAGTTTTCAGGTGGAGAAAGACTGAACTACTTATTCTGTAGGAATATTCCTGATATTCGAGAAGTGTGTCTTAAATGAGAAAGTACTGCATAATAACCTCTAAAGAAAAGGGTATAGGGAGGAAACTAAGACCATTCGTCTTGGGCAGTTCAGTTAGTGGCAAAAGTAAAAATAATCAAACTCTGAGGCAACAAGAAAATGGATAAACCAACCAAAGCCTAGGAAATCCCAAGCCCACCTTTTAAGTGAAGGGGAACTAAGACAAAACACACTTTGTGTCCATCAGTTATCCCTTACATTAATTCAGGTGAAATCAGTACGCAATGGGCCCCAAGGGACTCCTTATATGGGGGGGGGGGGTGCGGGAATGATTGAAAGACCACAAATAAAAGTGGAGGGGCATCTATTTTACTACCATTTAAGAAAAACAGTCTTCTTTAGGTAGCTTCCTTTCATGTGAATAGCCGAGCTCTTTGTCCCCTAAAGTAAGATATTGTACTATTAGTGCTGGGGCATAACACATCTCCTGTTCTTAATTGAAGAGTTTATGGGGCGGGCCATGGTGGCTCAACGGGCAGAGTTCTCGCCTGCCATGCCAGAGATCTGGGTTCGATTTCTGATGCCTGCCCATGAAAAAAATAAAAAGTTTATGATTGACTTTGACACTGGACAATTGTTAGAGATGACATTGTTATTAAATGCTGTCTTAATTTCCCAAGTTGCTATGACAAATGCCACATAATGGACTGCATTAAACAACGAGAATGTATTGCCTCTATTTTGGAGGCTAGAAGGCTTGGTTTCTATCAGAAAACCATACCTTTTGGTACTGCGTGCTGGCAATCCGTGGGGTTTGTTGGCTTTCCCATCACGTGAACATGTCCTCTCCTTTCTCTTCAGGTTCCCACTGACTCCATGCTTCCAGCTCCTCCCCGTGGCTTTCTCTGCCTCTGGCTTCTGGTTTCTTTCTCTTTGCTTCCAGCAATCCAGAGTAAGACCCAATCTCATTTGGTTGACCACACCTAATTTAAAATACCATCTTCAAGGGATGTGGATTAGGATTAAGAACACGTCCAAATTGAGATACATAACTCGACATACTAAATGCTAAATATGTGCAGACCCTTAGATTAGTGTTTATTGTTGTTATTACTTCCAGCCCAGGCTTTTCATAAAACTTTCTGTTCATAAAACTGGAGGAAGCAAATTAGTGGGAAGGGACTCCAGAGATCATTTACAGTAAGCAATACATATGATTCATATGACGAGAGTCCTCTTAACACTGAATGAGAAAAATTAAGAAAATGTAATGGCAAGTTTCAAAACCCCTTCAGCCATGTTTCGACGTAATACTCCCCTTAGTTCTGTGCCTCCACCCCAGGCACCTCTACCAACTATTCCATCTAATTGGACAATCATTCATGACTTAGTGCATTTACAGAAACCTTATTCTGTGCCAAACCATGTTGGCTGCTAGGGAACTCAATGTGAATAATTCACTGAACTTATTAAAGAGGGTTCAGGAAGCAATTAAGATAGTAGAATGTTTTAGGGAATGTGTACTTTCAACACTAACATCTTATGATTTCTGAGTGGATATTATTTTAAGTCACAATGAATTCTGGCACACTCTCCTTTAGGTTTAGGCACTGGGAAAAGACAGTGAGCATAAAGGAAAGAAGCCAAATATTGAGATTAGCACAGGAGTTGAAACTGGAAGTAAAAGGAGTACTAAAGAAATCTCCACCTATCTACATTCTTTTATTCCTTAATTCAGTCACTCATTCAACCAATGTTATTAGGAATATAGGGATGAACGAGATTGGCAAGTTCCCATGGAACACACTCTTTATTCTTCAGACAATGATTTTTTTTTGTTTATTCATTGATACAATGAACAGTAGTGTGTATTTGCACGTGTGCAAATTTTTTGAGCACTCACAACTTAGAAACAGAATAAGGATAATTCCTATCCAATCATCAAGAACCTCATACATTCTGAGGTATAACAGAACATCTCCAAGTTATTGTTTATTATCCCAGAGGACAAAACCAGCACATAAATTCCTGGAACACATATATTCATATTTATAAAGTACCTTTCTGCTGTATAGCTTTTTACATTTTCCAAAGCATTTTCTGATACAATTCTTTCTTTGTTCTTAAGTAGGCAGGAGAATCATTACTAGCCCCATTTCACAATTCAGGACACTGAGGTAGCAAGAAAATGTGTTTCTTTGAAAACAAAAATACTAAAAAATATAGGTGTGTATACAATGCCTAGTATATACAAGATATCCAATAAAATATTTGTTGATGAATGCATGACTCACAGAATATGAGTTTGAAGAATGAAATCATCAAGTTCCATCCACTCATTCTGTGATGAGGGAATCAGAAGTTGTCATTCTCCTAAGATCATTTAGCTAGTTAGGAGTAAAGCTGAGTCTGGATCCCTGGTCTAAGGAATACTCATTCATTCATTCCTCTTTCTACCACAATGAACAATAACTTTTCCTGGAATCTCTTCCAACAGAACCACTGCATTTTCCCCTCCCTGGTCCATGTTCTGAAGTTTTCTGGACTGACTCAGTTGGTTTACTCATCTTCCAGCATCTTTAAAAATGTATGAAAGCAT
Source organism: Myrmecophaga tridactyla (assembly GCA_004026745.1). NCBI lineage: Eukaryota > Metazoa > Chordata > Mammalia > Pilosa > Myrmecophagidae > Myrmecophaga > Myrmecophaga tridactyla. The sequence continues at coordinate 46,036 of PVIY010017454.1, read as the reverse complement.
ACTTCAATTAGAATTTAAGCAAAGAATGATCAGTAACTGAGGCAGACTGCTTGCTTGTAAGTTTGGGATCTAGTCTTATAAATTGGGAGCCACAGTGATTGGGGCTGGTGTTGAGATGTGAAAAAGACTGACGATGCAAAGGATGGCCAGCTAGACAGATTGCCTCTGACATGTATAATCCATAAAGTGAAGAAGCAGGGAATTGCAAATGCATGAGTCTAGAATCGTGTCACTTGATGTTCTGGTAAGATTTCTTTTGCAAATCTTCAAAAGAAACAAGAACATTTTGCCTTGTTCCCTGGATGGTCCTAATTCCCCAATTACTCACAGAGTTTCATAGTGCAATTTATCGGGCATTATATTGCTAAACTTCCCTTGCCCTGTCACTGAATTCTCCTGTCATCCCCTCCCCCTTCCACCCTTCATTGGCTTCCATTCTTCATTCCAATTTCCTCCAACCAGTGATTAAATCTCAGTGAGAGAAAAGGAAACCACAGTAATAGTACAGCTTTCCACAGCATGTATTCCCTTTCTTTCTCTTCTGCTCCACCCACCATTTCCTCATTTCAAAGCTTCCCAGGAGAATGAGTCCTAACATAGCTTGATATGGCAAAGACAGGAAAAAAGGGCTGTTTCAGTGAAGAGTACAAGCTGACTGCGCTTACAGCAGAGAGGCTCTTCCCACAGGTTTGAAGAGAGTCGTGCTAAACCCAGCCTGCAGTATTTCGAAGATCACATCAGCCCACTGACCTAGCTTTTACACAGCCAATTGGGATTGCAGGCAGAAAGGCACACTCACACAGGCACACATACACACACACACACACAGACTAAGAAACAGTACCAGCACCACTGTCAGGAACACGAGGCTGCTAAGATAGATCGTTTTCAGATGCAAAATACTGGAAATATACACAGTCAGCAGCTGCAGCTTACTACTCACCAGGGCAACTGCAGTCTTTCTGGAGATTAAGAGAAAGATTAGAATTCCTTTTGGGTTGTTAGTGACTGTTGTACACCAAAAGGGTAGATTTACAGAAAAACTACATGCTAATATCTTTGAAAAGAGATCTTCACATGGAAGCCATTGTTTCACATTGGAGTGCACTGATTTCTGTTTAATATTGTTCATTTTATATAGTAAGAATCATGTATGATATAACAAAAAGGCATATTACACCACAGTTCATACCCAATAAATCCTACAAAAAATTCAATTCATGGAACTGACGCTCAATAGAATTGTTAAATTATAACCCTGGATTCTGCTATATATGGAGTGTTAGTAGTCAGATATTACTGGTGAACTCTCACTTTCAAACTTAACTAATATGTCCTTTGCTTTCTTTACTAACTGGCATTATAGACACTGAAAACTCCGTTTCCTGAATGTATCTTTGAAATGATGGATACCTTCAACATCAAAAGAGGAATATATCACTAACTAGCTCTAGACAGGAATGTAAACCTCAGTTTCCTATGCCATAAAATAGGAGATGGAATTACATGATACTCATACTCAATACTATTTGCTAATAATATTCTAATATGTATCTTTATAAAAGGCCATCTATCCAAATATACATTCTTCCCCCAAAATGTTCAAAAGGAGCAAAGAGGAGAAAAACAAAGAATAAAATTTTTCACTTCACTCACATTTTCAAATTTATTGGCATAAAGTTGTGCATAATATACCATTATGTGTTTAGTATCTATCAGATCTGTGTTTGTGACCCTGTTTTCATACTTAATACTGGTAAACTGTATTTTTACCCATTGGTTTTCCCTAGTATTTAGCAATTTTATTAAATATTTCAAATACCAATTTTAGCTTTGATGTTTTTCTCTATTATACGTTTGCTTTCTGTTTTATCAAGCGCTGTCCTTATTTTTTTAATTTCCTTCCTTCTACTTTACTTAGTTTTTTTAAACAACTTTTTTATTGTATAATATAACAGATATACAAAGCAAAGAAAGAAAAAAGCAATAATTTTCAAATCATTATTCAGCAAGTACTTATAGAACAGATCTGAGTTTGTCATGGGCTACCATTCCATCATCTCAGATTTTTCCTTCTAGCTGCTGCAGAACACTGGAGGCTAGAAGGAATATATATATATTTTTAATCATCACACTCAAACTTATTTTTCTTTTTTGTAAAAAATAACATATATAAAAAAGCAATAAATTTCAAAGCACATTACAACAATTGTAGAAAAGATTTCAGAGTTTGGTATGGGTTACAATTCCACAATTTTAGGTTTTTATTCTAACTGGAAACTCAAAGAGATATCAATATAATGATTCAGCAATCATAATCATTTGTTAAACCCTACCTTCTCTGTATAACCCCAACATCATCTTTGATCTTTCTCCCACTCTTTAGGGGCATTTGGGCTATGCTCATTCCAACTTTTTCAGGTTGGAAGAGGTTGTTAATAATATGGCATACAGGGATGGAACTAGTTGATGTTCTGGTGAGGCTGGCCCCTTGCATTTCAGGATTTATCTGGTCCAGGGACCCATCTGGAGGTTGTAGGTTTCTGGAAAGTTACCCTAATGCATGAAACCTTTGTAAAATCTTATATATCACCCTAGGTGTTCTTTAGGATTGGCTGGAATGGTTAGGCAAGTTATGGTAGGTAGTAATATCTAACTAAAGCTTATGTAAGAGTGCCCTCCAGAGTAGCCGCTCGACTCTATTTGAACTCTCTCAGCCCCTGATACCTTATTTGTTACACTTCATTTCCCCCTTTTGGTCATCATTGTTGATCCAACGGTGCCAGAACCAGACTCATCCCTGGGAATCATCTCCTACATCTCCAGGGAGATTTTTACCCCTGGATGTCATGTCCCATGTAGCGGGGAGGGCAATGATTTCACTTGCAGAGTTGAGCTTAGAGAAAGTGAGGCCACATCTGAGCAACAAAAGAGGTCCTCCAAAAGTAGCTCTTTTGCATACCTATAGGTTGGCAAAGCTTCTCCACTACATACCTAACTGCAGAAGAGCAGGCCTTAAGATCAAGGGTGTGGCCTATTGATTTGGTTTTCCTTAATGTTTGACACAGCATCAGGGGTTTCCCTGGTGGCTAAGTTTAATAGTTCCATATTTTTTCTGCCATCCCTCAAGGAACTTTGCCAATACTTTTTCATTATCTGCTTAATATACTCTAGGATGTATCCAGGCATTACACTAAACTATACAGGATTAAAGACCCTCATTCTTATTCTGGGCTCCCTGGGTTTGGATTGTTTAAATGAGCTATTCAGACAGGTTGAGGTAGATTATGTGCTACAGAAAATTTAGGTTCTGGACAAAATAAACCTGTCTTCCTTCGGTCTCAAAGAGTAGATGAGGTTCTAAAATACAGACAATGTCTTCCTTATCCCTGTGTTCTGAATTACCTTAATCCCAACCTGATTGGCTTCATTCTTATCTCTAAATACCAGGTTATACATATATAAAACAACTTTTCAAAATCCAGAAATAATAATTAACACTCCAGGCTAAATGTGACTGCTGTAAGAACTTACAATCTAGGCTCCTATTTTCTTATAAGTATTTTCTAAATGAGACTACAATAATTGCTCTTTTGTTCCTGGCTTATTTTGCCTCACCAAATATCCCACAGGTTCACAATGTTGAATGCCTCACAACTTCATTCCTTTTTGTAGCAGCACAATATTCGATCACGTGTAAACACCATTGTTCACCATTCTATTTCTCAGTCAGTGCACCCTTCAGCCACCTCCATTCATTAGGCATCATATATAATGTCCAAAGTCAACAGTCCATCAACACTCTTAATCTTAGATAATTTCATTGTTCCCAAAAGAAAGATAGAACACCCTCACCAAACTGAAGGTCTAAACCTCCTCTTAACTCTTGTCCCTCCCCCCCCATTATTTACCCCTGGTGCTGCTGAGGTGCTGTTGATATTTTCCTTTTAAACATAGCCCATAGCATGCAATAGCAGTTTTCCTCCTGCACCCTGAATTTATACACTCTTTGTATGAAATTCATACCTTTGAAGTAGTTCATGCAAGAACTTATTTATATTTCTAGTGTTAATCAGTGGGACACATGGATCCATACAACCCCTTTCAATCACGTTCACCTTCACTATGGTAACATAACTTACAGACCCACTAGTGAACCACCTTCACTTCTATCTGTTCCCTTACATGTGAGTTCAACCTCATTAGCTACTCGTTCACTCACCTCTAGCTTCCCTGTATGTCTAGGTCCCCTATTTTCTGCATTATAAGCCTCTGATTTTATCTTTACCATGGTCATAAAAGTAGAATCATACAGTATCTATTCTTTTGTGTCTGGCTTATTTCACTCAGCATTATGTCCTTAAGGTTCATCCATTTTGTGATGTGCTTGAGGATATCATTTCATCTTATTGCTGCACAATATTCCATTGTATGTTGTTCTGGTTTGCAAGCTGCTGGAATGTGATACACCAAAATCAGAATGGTTTTTATAAGGGGGATTTTATTAAGTTGCAAATTTACATTTCTAAGGCCTTGAGAATGTTCAAATTAAAGCAAGTCTATAAAAATGTCCAATTTAAGGCACTAACAAGAGGTTACCTTCACTCAAGAAAGGCCAATGAAGTTCAGGGTTTCTCTCTCAACTGGAAGGGCACATGGCAAACATGACAACATCTGCTAGCTTTCTCTCCAGGCTTCTTGTTTCATGAGGTTCCCCTAGGCATGTATTCCTTCTTCATCTCCAAAGGGATCTGACAGCGTGGGCTCTCGTGGTCCTCATGGCTCTTGTGTATCTCATGGCTCTGAGGCTTTTTCCAAAATGTTTCCTCTTTTAAAGGACTCCAGCAAACCAATCAAGACCTACCTGGAATGAGTGGAGTCACACCCCCCTCTAATCAAAGGTTAATACCCACAATTGGGTGTGTCACATCTCTATGGAATAATCTAATCTAGTTTCCAACATACAGTGCTGAAAGGATTTAAAAAAACAGCTGCCTTCACAAGATGGATCAGGATTAAAACATGGCTTTTTAGGGTACATAATCCTTTCAAACTGGCACATATGTATATACCACATTTTGTTAATCCACTTGTCTGTTGATGGGCACTTGGATTTTTCCATCTTTTGGATGCCACTATGAAAATTGTTATGCAAATGTCTGTGTCACTGCTTTCAGCTGTTCTGGGTATATACCAAGTAATGCTGTTGCCAGGTCACAGGGAAGGCAATATTTAATTTCCTAAGGAACCACCAAACTGTCTTCCATAGGGGCTATCCCATGTATACCATTATACATTCCTACCAGCAGTGCATAAGTCTCCCAATTTATCCACATCCTCTCCAATATTTGTAGTTTCATGTTTTTTTTAAAATAGCAGTCATTCTTTTTTTAATGCAATTTTTTAAACTTTTTTATTGTATAGTATAACATATATACAATGTAAAGGAATAAAAAAGCAACAGTTTTCAAAGCATTCTTCAACAAGTAGTTACAGGACAGATCCCAGGGTCTGTCATGGGCTACCATACGAACTTTTCATATTTTTCCTTTTAGCTGCTCCAGAATATAGGAGGCTAGAAGGCTTAAATATTTTTTTATCATCACAATCGACTTTATTTCCTTCTTTTGTTTGTGAAAAATAACATATATATAAAACAGCAATAACTTTCAAAGCACAGCACCACAATTAGTTATAGAAAATATTTCAGAGTTTGATATGGGTTACAATTCCACAATTTTAGGTTTTTACTTCTAGCTGCTCTAAGATACTGGAGACTAAAAGAAGTATCAATTTAATGATTCAGCATTCATAGTCATTTGTTAAATCCTATCTTCATTGTATAACTTCACCATCACCTTTGATCTTTCTATCTCCCTCGTTACAGGTGTTTGGGCCATGGCCATTCTAAATTTTTCATATTGGAAGCATCTGTCACTCATATGGGGTAGGGAGATGGAACTATCTGATGTTCTGGAGAGGCTGGGCCACCTACATTTCAGGATTTATTTGGACCAGGGACCCATCTGGAGATTGTGGGTTTCTGAAATGTTACCCTAGTATATGGAATCCTTGTGGAATCTTATATATTGCCCTAGGTTTTCTGTAGGATTGGCTGGAATGGTCCTGGTTGGGGTTTGGCAGCTTATGAGAGGTAGTAAGGTCTAACGGAAGCTTGCATAAGAGCAACCTCCAGAGTAGCCTCCTGACTCTATTTGAACTCTCTCTGCCTCTGATACTTTATTAGTTACACTTCTTTTCCCCCTTTTGGTCAGAATGGAATTGTTGATCCCACGGTGTCAGGACTGGATTCAACCCTGGGAGTCATCTCTCATGTCACCAGGGAGACTTTCACCCCTGAATGTCATGTCCCACGTAGGGAGGAAGGCAACAATTTCACTTGCAGAACTGGGCTTGGAGAGAGTGAGGCCACATCTGACCAACAGAAGAAGTTCTCCAGAAGTAACTCTAAGGCATGCCTATAGGTAGTCTAAGCTTCTCTGCTACCCACATAAACTTCACAAGAGTAAACCTCAGGATCAAGGGCATGGCCTATTGATTTGGATGTCCCTAAAGTTTGATACAGTATCAGGGGATTCCCTGATGGCAAGGTTTAATAGTTCCATATTCTTTCTCTCATCCCTCAAGGGACTTTGCCAATACTCTTTGATTATCTGCTTACTAGACTCTAGGATGTATTCAGGTATTACAATAATCTATATGGGATTAAAGGGCCTCTTTCTTATTCTAGGCTCCCTGTGTTTCAATTGTTCAAATGAGCTATACAGATAGGTTGAGTTAGATTATGAGCTACAGAAAAGTTCAGTTCCAGACCAAGTAAACCTTTCTTCCCTTGGTCTCAAAGAGTATGTGTGCTTCTAAAATATAGACACTGTCTTCCTTACCCCTGTGTTCTGAATCACTTTAACCCCAACCTGATTGACTTCATTCTTATCTCTAAACATCAGGATATATATATGTGAAACGGCCTCTCAAAATCCAGAAATAATTATCACCACTCCAGACTTAATGTATCTGCTATAAATGCTTACAATCTAGGCCCCTCTTTTCTTATAAGCATTTTCTAATGGTTACTATACCATTGTTGTTCTTTTGTTTCTGGCTTATTTTGCCTCACCAAATGTCCTACATGTTCATTCACATCATTGCATGCCTCACAACTTTGTTCCATTTTGTAGCAGCACAATCTTTGTCCATAAGTATACACCATCGTTCACCAATCTACTTCTCAGTCAGTGCATCCTTCAGCCACCATTAGTAGCCATTCTTATAGGTGTGAAGTGGTAACTCATTGTAGTTTTGATGTGCACTTCCCTTATAGCTAATGAGAATGAGCATCTCTTCATGTGCTTTTGAGCTGTGTGTACTTGCTGTTCAGAAAAATGCCTATTCATATCTTTAGCCCATTTTATAATTGGGTTGTTTGTTTTTTTATTGTTGAGTTGTATGATTTCTTTATGTGTACAGGAAATAAAACCTTTGTCCAATATGTGCTTTCCAAGTATTTTCTCCCATTGAGTTGGCTGCCTCTTCACCTTTTTGACAAAGTCTTTTGAGGTGCAGAAGCATTTGATTTTGAGGAGTTCCCATTTATCTATGTTTTCTTTTGCTGCTTGTGCTTTGGGTGTAAAGTTTAGGAAATTACCTCCTATTACTAGGTCTTAAAGATGTTTCCCTACATTTTCTTCTAGAAGCTTTCTGGTGCTAGTTCTTATATTTAGGTATTTATCCACATTGATTTAATTTTTGTATAGGGTGTAAGGAAAGGGTCCTCTTTCATTCTTTTGGCTACTGATACCCAGTTCTCCCATACCCACTTATTGAAAAGACTATTTTGTCCCAGTTCAGAGGATTTGGGGGCCTTGTCAAAAATCAGCTAACCATTGGTGGTCTATTTCTGTGCTCTTGGTTCAGTTCCATTGGTCAATATTTCTTTGTGCCAGTACCATGCTGTTTTGACTACTGTAGCTTTATAATAAGTTTTAAAGTCAGGAAATCTTAATCCTCCCACTCATTCTTCTTTTTTAGGATGCTTTTAGCTATTTGGGGTCTCATTCCCTTCCAGATGAATGTGGTAATTAGCCTTTCCAAGTCTTTAAGAAGGTTGTTGGAATTTTGATTGGTACTGCATTGAATCTGTAGATCAATTTGGGTAGAATTGACATCTTAACTGTATTTAACCTTCCTATCCATGAGCAAGGAATGTCTTTGCACCTATTTAGATCTTTGATTTCTTTTAGCATTGTTATGTAGCTTTCTGTACAAGTCCTTTTCATCCCTAGTTAAGTTCATTCCTAGATACTTAATTCTTTTAGTTGTTATTTTGAATGAAATTTTTTCCTTAATTTACTCCTAGATAGGTCATTGCTTGTGTATAGAAATGTTACTGATTTTTTGCACATTAATTTTATACCCTGTCACCTTGCTGAATTTATTAGCTCAAGCAACTTTGTTGCAGATTTCTCAGCGTTTTCCAAGTATAGTATCATGTCTTCTGCAAAGTGTTAATGAAAGTTTTACTTCTTCCTTTCCAACTTGGAAGCCTTTTATTTCTTGTTCCTGCCTGAATGCTCTAGCTAGAATTTCCAGTACAATGTTGAATAATAGTAGTGAAAGAGGGCATCCTTGTCTCATTCTTGATCTTACAGGGAAAGCTTTCAATCTCTCTCTCCATTGAGTACAATGCTGGCTTTCGGTTTTTCATATATCCTCTTTATCATATGGAGGAAGTTACTTTTGATTCCTACCTTTTGAAGTATTTTTATCAGAAAAGGATGTTGAATTTTGTTGAATGCTTTTATAGTATCAATCGAGATGATCATGTGATTTTTTTTTCCTTTCAGTTTGTTAATGTGCTGTATTACATTAATTGATTTTCTTGTGTTGAACTATCTTTGCATTCCTGGTATAAACCCCACTTGGTAGTGGTGTATAATTCTTTTAATGTCCACATTAAAAGATGTGGGGTGGGGCTAGGGAGCATGTGTGCAAGGCAGGGGGTTGGGGTACAGGGATCAAGAGGTCGATGCACAAATGCATGAGTGCCTGGCATTGGGAAGGATATGGCTGTGCATGGGTCTGGGGATGCAGGGCCCTGGTGCACACAGATCTAGGGGACAGGGCCCTGGTTGTGCATGCGCAGAACTCAGTGGCTGTGGCCTGGGTTGTGGCTGTGTGGGCTGGGGGCGGGAGGGTATGGCCCAGATGCGCAGGTCAGGGCTTGCCCAGAGCTGGGGAGAGTGATAGGCGTGCATGCATGTGCCTGCACAGATATGGGAGAACTGTAAGCTGATGTACATGTATGCAGAGCTTGGGGTGGAGGTTGCATGATTGTACAGGGTGGGGGCAGGTGTGGCCCAGGTATGAAGGTGAGCATCGGCAGCCTTAATCACTGGTGCTGGTGACCACCTGCAGGGTGCAGGGAGGGGGAGGGGGGAGTCGAGGGGCTGGGCACTGGTGTGTGGGTCTCAGCAGGTGCAAGGAGAGACTATGAGCTTATGCGAGAGGTGGGTTGGCCTATGGCAGGCATGTGACCACTCCAGGCAGGGGTGTGAGGCTGCATGGGGTTGGGGGGTTCAGGGAGAGGGTCCTTGGGACAAGAGGGGGTAAGAGGGGTGGGGCTGGTGATGGGGTTCAAGTGTGTGGGTTGTGGTGTGAGTCACAGAGTGGGGGCAAGGCACATGAGGGTAGTGTGTTCAAGGAACACGGCTTGGCTTACTTCCTAAGTAAGGCTCTAGGCTTCCATTTTGGAAAGGGGGCATTAGGCTGTTTACACTAGCTGGACAGTCTCCGGTTCTCTGCATCTCAGTTCTTCAGCTTTTGCAACCAGGAGCTTCCCTGTGTGGTACAGAAGACCCTCCCAAGTCACTTACACCCTGGAATTGTCATCCCAGTTGCCTTTCCGTTCCTTCTCTAGCTGTTCTTTGGAGCAGGGGTGAATTCGACCTGTCCCATTCTGCTATCTTCCCAGAACCTTTACTTAGTTTTGATTAGTTTTCTTTTTCTACCTTCTTGAGATTGAAGTGTAAGTAATTTGTTTTTCATCCTTTCTTTTAAATATTTTACTTTAAGGATATAATATGTTATCTAAGTAGTAGACACAATTTAATGACATCTTTAATTTCATTCATTTAAAATAGTTTCTAATTAACTTTTTTATTTCTTTTTTGACCCAATATATAAAATTACATTGTTTAATTTGTAGTCATCTAGGATTTTTCTATTAATTTTTTTGTTATTGTATTTTAGCTTGATTTTTTGTCAGAAAACATATGCTATAGGATTTCAAAACTTTGTTATTTGTTTGGGGCTCTCTTTATGACTATAAAGTTGCACTTTTGGTAAATTTCCCATATACTCTTTTTAAAAAAAATGAAGGTTGGGTTTCAAGTAACAGAGGAGTAGCTCTTGTTGGATCATCTATCCTACAGTTAACAATGATAAATTCTGGAGAAAAGAGGGGGAAAAAACTTACTTGAGGGCAATGGATAACAGCCAAAAGCAGGCATAAATGGAAGAAGTTTCTAATTTTGGGAAAAGATGTCAGGAAGTGAGTTACCCATTTTCAAACAGCTTTTCACATTAAGGACATGCCCCAGAAGGCTCCAAACAGGATGCCTCAAATGAAAAAGAAATAACAATAAAACAAACAAAAACTTCACAGCATAATCTTTGTGGCATGAAGAACCAAATGACAGAGTTCTGGGTGACCACAGAAGAAGGAAAGTGAGGCAGGACAAGTTCAGAAGGAAAGATTCAGAAATGGAGAGTCCTCAATTCAGAGTACTACATTAACAGTTACTCACTATACAAAGAGCATCTTTTTATCTTAATGAAGTATTAACTTGAATGTTAATGATCAGATATAGGCAATTTGGGAATAAAAGCACTGAATATTATAAATCCATCTAGAAAACTCAGTTACAAAAGGGAAAAAAGAGACTGAGGTAACGTCTTTGGTCGTTAGGCTTGAAAATGACACCAGAGCCTGAAGTTTTCCATGTATACAACAATTCTTCAGAAAGGATTGTGGGAGAGGACAACAGAATTGAAGGGGAGATATTGGGTTTCTGGAGCTAAGATTACTCCCCTGGAATGTCTTCTCACTTTGACAGCCCCCTCCTGCGGTTGCCCATCCACATCCCATGAGTTGAAGTTTTCACAGGTGCAAAAACAAAAACAATGACAACTTCCTACAAGGTCCATTTTAAGTTCGTTTTCATTTCTCCTCTCTTCTTTCAAGACCACACGAAAATATATCAGCAATAAATGCTGCAACATTCAGTGAAATTTGTTTGGATTATTTCTCCAATGTTCAGTTTAAACCATAAACTGACTGAATTAAACAACAGCACCAACAAAGTTGAGTCCAGAGATATTAACTATAAATTATTTCTGTTTTGTTTTGTGTTTGTCTCCCAGCTGTGAAAACAAATGCTATACAAAGGATTGGCTTTAAAACATAAATTTACTGGCTCATAAATTCAGAGGCTAGAAAGCTTGCTTCTTTCCAGGTTTGTATGTTCTGGCCGGCAGCCTTTGGAGTTCCTTGGCTTTTCTGTTACATGGCAATGCACACAGTGGTGTCTTCTCCTTTCTCTTCTGGGTTCTATTGACTTCCACCTTCTGGGTGCTCTCCACGGATTCCTATCCATGTCCAATTTCCTTTGTTTATCAGGATTCAGACATATTGGAATAATGTTCATTCTCATTCAATTTGGACACAACTGAACTAATAACATCTTCAAAGGTGCTATTTACAAATAGGTTCATACCCATAGGAGCAGGAGTTGCATTCATGATTCAATTCCCAACAGTCTGCCCTCTGGACTACAAAAAGACATATTCTTCTCAACGTACATTCATTCCATCACAACATCCTCAGAGTTTTAAATCATTTCAGTAGCAATGCTAAGAACAAAGTCTCATCAAAATCAATTACAGATGTGTTTTGTCTTGGGGCAAAATCCCTCTGATGCACCTGTGAATCCTAGAAAACAAGTTATCTGTTTATAATATACTACGGTGAATAGACACAGGATAAACATTCACATTCTAGAAGGGAGATATTGGAAGGAAAACAAGGGTCACAGGAACCAAACAAGTCTGAAACCCAGTAGGGCAAACTCCATTAGATATCAAGGCTTGAGAGCCTTTGCAACCTGATGCTTCATCTTCTGGGCCCAGTGAAGTAGCAGGTCTACTCCTCCATGCACTTGCACAGCAGCCAGGCTCTCTGCAAACTCCAGAGCAAGGCCTCATCATCTCTGAGTATTGGTGTGGTGGCACTTCCCCTGGTGAAAGGGGCACAAGGCCCTTCCTCTAAGTGCAGGGGCTGAAACTGCCCTTTCCACAAATGTGGGTGGGCTGCCTCTCTTTTCCCCAGGAGATCTTTTTGTACCAGTTCTCAGCTTCCATGGTTCTGCTCTTGATACCATTCTTCCTTTGATTCGTCCCTTCTCTGTCCCTTTCAGGCATTGCTTCTGTTCATACAACTTTTGCAAAAAACTTGTTGGCTTTGTATGTAGCTCCAAGGGATTCAAACCATCAGATGAAATAACTTTCCACAGATCACTCCTGGATATCTGCCTTTCTAATCCTGACTTCCTCTGAAATGTCTGACTTGGTCCATGCTTAGCAACACCATCTTTAGCAAAGGGTTGTTCAGTTAAAAGTTAAACCCACATGCAGAGCCCTGTCCTCTAGGGATTCATTTCCCAGAACCTTGGAGAGGTCCCTGATAGAGCTATTTCTGGCCCTATTCTCATAAAACACTACTCTAATCAACTGAGGTTTTTCAGAATCATGATTGCTGTTTTCTTTGTACTTAGTTTAATTCTCAGCTTATTCCTTTCTTCTTTCATTTTTCTAGAAGCAAGGAGAATCCAGTCTGAACCTTCCACACTCAATTTGGAAATCTCCTCAGCTAAATATCTAAGATTATTGTTTTCGAATTCTGCCTTCCATCCAATATCAGAACACAATCTTGGTAAGTGCTCTGTCACTTTAAAACAAGGATCTCTTATCCTTCATTTTAAAACAAAATGCTCATCATTTCCTTCTAAGTCCTCATTGGAAGAACCTTTAATATCCATATTTCTACCAATAGTCTCTTCAAAGCAATCTAGGCTTTTTCAATCAAGCACCTCAAAATTTGTCCAGCCTCTAACAATTACTCAACTACAAAGCTATTTCCACATTTTTTTGGTATTTTTTGTAGCGGCATCCTATTTTCTGCATTTGTCAGAGTTCTGCAAAGAAACAAACTGCTTATTAATCCTAATAAATATTAAGATATTTATTTTTAGGATTTGGCTTATGTGACCATAGGGAATGGCAAGTCTGAATTCTGTAGGACAGACCTCAACCTGGGAACCCACGGGTGACACTAAATCTCCCAGGAGAAGCTAGCTGTCTTAAGTAGAGATATAAGTCCTTCAACTGATTGGAGGAAGTTTTCTCTCATTCTGAAGGCACTCTCCATTGTTGACTGTAGATGTAATCAGCCATAGATGCAATTAACTGACTAGTGATTTAAATCCATGAAGTATCCTCACAGTAACAATCAGGCCAGGACTTGCTTAACCAAAAACCTGGATATAATAACCTAGCCAAGTTCTCACAAAAATTTAACCGTCACATATATTTATTAAATGCCATTTCTTAAAAAATAATAAATTATTCAGAGAAAGATATTTTCTGGGAGAATAAAATCTGTATTGCCTTGCTAAAGAGAAATAAACATTTCCAGGTGAGTATAAACCTGAGAGATTTGTCTTGCTATAAAAATGCATAGAGGGGCAGGCCATGGTGGCTCACTGGCAGAGTTCTTGCCTGCCATACCAGAGATCCAGGTTCAATTCCTGGTGCCTGCCCATGTTAAAATAAATAAATAAATGCATAGGGAGCCCAGGCCATGTGTTTTCTAATACAGCTTGTTTTAAAAGTTTATCTAGTTAAACCTTTATGTATAGAGAAAATGGTGGCTGGCTGAATCCAAATCTCTTCACACACTATCTAGTTTCCAGGCTGCTACTACAAATATCACACAATGGGTTGGCTTAAGCAATGGGAGTTTATTGGCTCATGGTTTCAGAAATTAGAAGGCTTGATTCCTTCCAGGGTTGGTAGTAACACGGCTGGCTACAATCCTCTAGTTTCTTTGCTTTCCCGTCACATGGAGATGTCATCTTCTTTCTCTTATTGGTTCCATTGACTTCAAATTTCCAGGTACCCCATGGCTTCCTCTTCCATGCCCAGTTTCTTTTGCTTTTAAGGATGTCTGTCACGTTGGATTAAAGCCCACCCTCATTTCATACTTTATTTTACTAATACTCTAACTAATAATGTTTTCAAAGGTCCTATTTTACTTTAGGCATACTTTAACTAATAATGTTTTCAAAGTTCCTATTTGAAAAGAGGCTCACACCCACAGCACCAGGGTTTAGGACATAAACATACCTTTGTAGGGAAGATAATTCAACATACATGATCCCTCAAAATTATAAGAGCCAGAAAGAAGGCAAATAAACCACATATGTCCCAAATCTTCACAATTATTAAAAAAAATAGAGAATATCACAAAATTAGTTATATGTAAGCAAATAAACAGCAAATGCCAACAGAATTCCCACTGCTGCTACATGCCTATAACTATAGGAAGTAGAAGAGGGCTTAAGAGATTCCATGAAAGGTGAACAGAGAACATATGTGAAGTACAGGAAAAGAATGCCTCAAAAAAGAAGATTCAACACCAAAAACTCAAATATTGATCTGTGACTTGGTAGTTCACTGTACCAGTCACATTGTACTTGAAAGTGAGAAGTGGAGGCAGCAGCCTCAGAGAAGCATTAGTTCTGGGGAAGAAAGAATAAACAGAGGAGGAATGGTGCCATTTAGAAAAACATGGTAATAAAAGGGAAAAGAAAATGAAAGAGGATAATTAAGAATCTTACAGAAACCAAAAGGTAAAATAAGACCATACCAACTCATCACACTCTACTATCACCAAATGAAAGAAACAATAGCATTCATGAACTAAACTGTACTTCAATAAACTAAAAGATGTGTCTCTCAAGTTTGTAATCTTGACCATTGGATGCTCAAGAATAGGAAAAATCAGATGTACTGCAAACAAAGCTACTGAAAGAAGAAAACAGAAATGTGGATCAAATATTTCAGTTGAGAAAAATTCTCCTCTTTTTTTTTAAAAAATAAAAAAAACAGGGTGGCGCGATGGTGGCTCAGTGGCAGAACTCTCGCCTGCCATGCCAGAGACCTGGGTTCGATTCCCAGTGCCTGCCCATGCAAAAAATAAAATAAAATAAAAAACACAAAACAAGAGAATTGCAGACAAGAATGTGAAGAAATTAAAAACACCAAGTATCAAAAATTCAAAAATTAAGAATAGAAATGGCCCAACAAAACAAAGAAACACATATAACAAGCAAACCTGACAGGAAGAAATGAAATAAGAGTTTAGTAAACTCAAAAGGAATTTAATAGAAAGATAAAAACATCTCAAATAAGAAAAATAAATTCTAAAGTGCTCAAGGGATAATCGAGTCAAACAAAACTTCAACAAAAAGCATCGAGAAAAGGAAGAAAACAAAAAATGAAATGAGATGAAGTAAAATGATTAGAAAGACAGTGGATGGAATGGAAGACAGACAAAGGAGGCCCAAAATACATATAATTAGTCACTAAAGAAGAAAAATCAAATAATGAAGAGAAGTACTATTTTTAAAACTGTAGACTAATAAGAAATTAAAAATAAAACTTAAATTTACATACAGACAAGGCCCACTCCGTATCTGGGAAAACTGACCCAGATAAACCCTTAGACATACCCTAGTAAAGCTATTGAGTATTAAAAACAAAACATTCTCGGGTGGCTGCCGTGGCTCAGCAGTCAGAGCTCCGACCTGCTGTGCTGGAGTTCTGGAGTTCGAACCCTGGTGCCTCCTGCCCATATGCAAATTTAAAAAAAAAAAAAAAAACATTCTCTACATTCCAAGACAAAAAGATCAATTTATAAGACTAAAATTTAAGATTGATGCCACAGTTTTCAAGAAGAACATAAAACAAAAATACACACAGTAGAACAGTATGTTTAAACTCTTTAGGGAAGTGTGAGCCAAAGATTTTATGGCCAGACAAGCAATCTTTCAAGTATCAAGTTTATAAAAACAAACAATGTTAATAAGAAGGAACTCAAGGTATTCTGCTGCCAGGAGCATTTCATGAGGAGCATACTAGCAGTTGAACCTCATCAAAACAAAAAAAATGTTTGGGGAAACTTCTGCACAATGACAGGAGGTGAGCATTTAATACATTTAATTGTAGAACTAAGACTAATTCAGGGTGGATACATGGGTGGATGAATGATATGTAAGCATTGCATATTCTGACATAGTGGAAAGACTGTAACTAAAGAAAAGGAGGAGAGAGAGAGAAAAGAGAAAATACAATTAAGATCATTGACTTACATAGGTAATAAGTGGGAGCCAAAGAATATATTTAAAATTCACAGACAACATAGTGAAGCATTAAGAAATAAAGTGATGAAAGGCTCCATAAAAGATATACATGAGTAGGTAACAAAACAAAATACAAAACTTCCTAAATACCAACAACAAAAAAATTTTAAGGAAAGAAGACTCAACAAATAGAGAAAGAAGCATAGCAAATATAACATAATAGACACAGTAATAACATAAAATAATATGACAAAGGCCAATGTATCAATCATACCAATAAATGTGAATAGGCATCACTAAAAGAAAAAAATTTCAAGTTGATTCATAAAGCAAAGCCAACTCTCTGTTGTATACAAGAGACACATCTAAAAACAGTGGCTCAAAAGAGCTAAAAATAAAGGGATGGGCAAAGATAGACCAAACAAATAGGAGCAATAAGAAAGCAGGGCTGTGGTTCTGATATCAGAATAAAATTCATGCCCCAAAACATTAAATGAGAACAAAAAAGGACAGTTTAACATGCTAACAGCCACAATTCACAAATAAAATTTCTAAATGCCAATGCACCAAATTGTACTATAACCACTTACATAAAATATAAACTATAGGAGATATAAGGTGAAATAGAAACACTAAAGATAGGCAGCTTTAATACATTATTTTCAGTACAAGCCAAATGAAAAATAAATTACATTATAGAAAATATAATTAACATAACCAATATTATACATCTTATGGAGATATTTCAAACACTGCACTGTAATATAGAGAATATACTTTCTTCTCAAGTATATATGGAATATTCACAAAAATTGACCACAATTAAATCACAAACAAAATCAGTAACTTCCATAAATTACAAAAAATTGCAAACAATACTATGATTACAATGCAAAAAAAAAGAAGAAAGCTAGAAATTAAAAACAAAATAGATCTTCCTGGAAATGAAATGGAAATGAAAAACCAATTAAATAATTCTTAGGTGGAAGAACTCTTGGGTGACATACAAGCAGAAATTATAAAATTTCTGAAAAATGTATGGTAATATAAATATTACATTAGATTAGAATCTATGTGAAATATTTAAAATAATGATCAGAAGAAAATTCATAATCTTAAACATTCAAATCAGTCGTTGGCCATATCTAGCCCATTGCCTGATCTGTATAGCTTATGAAAAGAGCCAAGCTTATTTGTTTACATACTGTCTGTGGCTGTTTTCACACTACAACTACAGAGTTGAGTAGTTGGGACAAGACCACAAGGCCTACCAAACCTAAAATATGTACTAATTATAGGCCTTTTACAGAAAAAAGTTTGCCAACACTTGCTCTATGTAAATAAAAAAAGTGAAAAGTAAACAAATAAATTCCCACATCAAAAGGCTCAAAGAAAGAAAAACAAAGTAAGCCAAAATAAGCACATGAAGGAAATAATAGAGATAAGAGCAGAAATTAATGAAGTAGAGAACAGAAAAAATTAAATCAAATCATATCAAAATCCTGTTCTTTGAGAAAAATTAACAAAATAGACAAAACACTACTAATCAAGAAAAAAGGGGAAGGCACAAATATAAAAAATAAGAAATAACAGGTGAGAGATCACTACTGATACAGGAGGAATACACACACACACACACACACACACATATATAATTAGAAACTACATTTTGCACTCCTTTCATAAAAAATTGTGAACCTAGATAATGGGGTAATTTCTCAAACAGTTCATCACGATTGTCTCTAGTAGAAAACAGAACAATTTCCATAAAAGATAGAGAGAAATATATCAAAGTCAAAAGACAAAATGACACATAAAGAGAATTTTTTGCAACATGTATCACAGAGAAAGGAATAATATACCTACTGTATAAACTATGCCCCTCTAAAAAGGATGAGAGACTTTCTCATAGAAAGACTTCTATGAGAATGGGGTGATTTTTAGAATATATTAAATGAAAAAAGCAAAGTGCAAGTCAGTATGTAGTTTGCTATATGTGTTGTGTATGTGCTAACTTTTGCAAAGAAAGTCAGGGAGGGTAAACTAGAAAACCATGAAAGGGATATAGGGGAGTATGGAATGAGAAAAATGTATAGAGCCAGGAATGATTCTTCCCTGATTTACATTACATTGTAGTTTAGACTTTTAGAAGTATGTTAATGATTTTCATTAGTTTTAAAACACTAAAATCAGTAAGAATGTGAGAAAAAAAAACAACTAAAAGTCTGCCATCACATAAAATAACCCCAAAAAAATAACATAACCGCACTGAAAGAGCATGGGATGACCTAATCCAAGCAACTTTTGAACAGAATATTTTAACTATATATCTTAAAAAGGAAAGAAAGAGAGGAAGAGAGGGAAGGAGGCAGAAAGGAAGGGAAGAAGGAGGGAGGGAGGAAAGTGAGGGAGGAATTAAGTAAAGCAAATCTTGAAGACTTTTTGTAAATATACTTTACATAACTTTATCAACTCTGAAACTATTTTCCATGTACTATAGGAAGGAACAAATGAGAAAATTAGCTAATGTCAGGAGCCAGGGTTCTCACTGCGAATGAAGAGAGAGATAAATATGGAATGGGAGGAAGGCAAATAATTCTGTAAAATGGGCTTAGATTTAGAGATGTCATTATAAACTTATGATTTCCGTCTGTTTTAAAAGCCTGGAAACAGTGAAACTGCTTAGGCCATCTAGGAAATGATGTAGCATAAATGAAATGGGGACTCAAACAGAGACAGAAACATAGTGGATTTCCAGGATCAGTGCAAAAAACATGCAAGGAAACAACCTGTGCAGTACACTAGGGAGGGAAGCACTGAGTCCGCCTGAAGTGAGGTAACACGATTCCAGAAGGAATCCCTTTCCAAAAAATTAAAAATGAAATGAAAATGCATGGGTTGCTTGGTAAATTTTAATTTATCAAGCAGATATACTACATTCTCTGATGAATTAAATGGAAGATTCATAGAACATTCTAAACACTTAAAAATATATAAATGTATCATAAATATATAAAGTATTTATTGATTCCAGGAGAAAAAAATGTTATTCATCAAAGAAAATGTTATAGTAGTATGCTACATGGCTCTACCCTATAAAAAATATGATTAAATAGTGGTTTGGGAAGAAGGAAGAGAAGAGCATAGGAAAATAGAGAGGAAAAAGTTAAATCTTCATCTTCCATACTTCGATGATGACAAGTAAACAATGGTGATTTGCAGATATATAACTGAGCAATTGATGATCTGTGGAATAAACATAGATTTTTCAGTGTACCAAAAGAGATCATCAAAAGAGGGGACTTCTGGGAAGATGGTCAAATAGAGTAATTGGAGTTCAGCCCTACTCCATCAAAAAATTAGAGAAGGGACAGGAGGGTGACTGAGAAAGTGATCAAGAGTGCACCTGACCAGGGAGAGCCTTCTGCACCACATAGGGTGGCCCTGGTTGCAGAGGCCAAGGAACTGAGAGGCAGAAAGCTGGAGCCTGGTGCAAAGGTGCAGTGCTGTGGGAGTGCATGGACAGGAGCTGGGACTAGGAAGTAAGCCAGGCCATGTTCCTTGAATGTGATACCCTCACCTGCGTAGCCCCATGGCCAGTGACTCACCCCACATCACGCACCCAAACCCTGTCACCTGCTCCCATTCCCTGTGCTCCAAGTGCCCCTGCCCCACCAGCCCCCAGCGTGTATAACCCCTCCATACCCCCACCCCAAGTGCAGCCCAACCCCCCTCTTCTGCACCCCTCCCCAAGCACTACCTCCCCCTCCCTGTTCCCTGGAGGCTGTTGCCAGCATATAAAGGCTGCAGGTGCTGACCTCCATACCCAGGCTACCTCCGCCACCACCACCCCTGCCCATAGTGTCCCTGCTCCCCTGAGCTTTGTGCATCAGTTTACAGCACTCTTAGACCCACACATGCATGCTGGACCCCAATTACGTCCTTCAGATCTGGGAAGGTCAGTTTACAGCAGTCTTAGAACCGCACATGCACATGGCGCTCAGTCACACTTCCCAGCTCTGAGAAAGTGCTGACCAGCACAGCTGGGCCACATCTGCCCGCAACAAACAAAGGCATAACACCAACCTGCTACTGTAGCTCTACACATGTGCACAAAGAGCCCTGCAACCCAGACCAGGACACAACAGGTTTACGTCCCCCAGACCGATGCACCCGCACAGCTACATCCTTCCTGACTGCTGAGCGCCCACGTTCACAAGCACCAGCATAACATCCCCAATCTGTGCCTATACCTGCCCTGAAACCAATCACCGCACTGTTGTACCCCACCCTGTACCCTGCTCCCTGCTGCACATCTATCCTGCAAACACAAGGCACTGGACTACTGAAGGAAATCAACTCCCAAAGTAAATCAATCAAGATATTTACATGTGATGAAAACAACAGAAGATCACTAAGCATATCACAATGCAGACAGATATAGCCCTGCCTAATGACCAAATTAAAACACGAGAGGAGACACAGACATAGAAACAAATCAAAGATGTTCATATAGCTCTACTTAATAAAAGTAGAGACAGTACAAGACAGTAGAAGAGCATAAAGAGGAATTTGAAAGAATAATTAGAAAAATAGTGGCTATCACAGAGATTAAAGACTCTGTTGACCAAATAAAAAACATACTAGAGACATACAACACCAGATTAGGAGAGAGAAGAAAGAATAAGTGATATAGAAGAGAGGATAACTGACTTCAAAGACTTAAAACAGCAAATGGCAAAAAAGATGGAAAAATTTGAATTGGATCTCAGGGATATGATAAACAAAACAAAGCATGCAAATATAAGAATCATTGGTGTCCCAGAAGGAGAGGAGAGGAGTAAAGGGCTAAGAAGAGTAATTGAGGATATAATGGGGGAAACTTTCCAACCCTTATAAAGGACATAATTTACAAGTCAAAGAAGCCCAACAAACTCCAAACAGAATAAATCCAAATAGGCCTTGTGCAAGACACATACTAATCAATTTGTCAAATGTTGAAGAGGATCAGAAAATTCTGAAAGCAGCAAGAGAAAAACAATCTACTACATACAAAGGAAACCACATAAGACTGAGTTCAGACTGCTTAACTAGCACCCTGGAGGCAAGAAGGCAGTGTTACAATATATTCAAGATCCTGAAAGACAAAGATGTTCAGCCAAGAATTGTGTACCCAGCCAAATTGTCCTTCAAAACTAAGGGAGAGATTAAAGTTTTCACAGACATACAAGTCCTGAAAGAATCTGTCAACAAGAGATCAGCCCTATAAGAAATACTAAAAAGAATTCTGCCAGCTGAAAGAAAAAGATAAGAGAAGGAGGTCTGAGGAGGGCACAGAATTGAAGAGTACCAGTAAGGGTAATTAAAAGGATAAAAAGAGAAAGAGGGAAAAGAATATATAGATCTGATAAATAAAATTAAAAAGATAAGATGGTGGATTCAAGAAACATCCTTTTGGTAATAACTTTGAATGTTGACAGACTAAAATTACCAATTAAAAAGGTACAAATTGGCAGATGGATTAAGAAATATAATACAGCTATATGCTTGCAAGAGACTCATCTTAGACACAAGGATACACATAGATTGAAAGTGAAAGGATGGAAAAAGATTTTCCACTCAAGTTGTAACCAAAAGAAAGCAGGAGTAGCTATACTAATATCAGACAAAATAGACTTTAAATGTAAAGACATCATAAGAGACAAAGAAGGACACTATATACTAATTGAAGGGTCAATTCAGCAAGAAGATATAACAATCATAAATGTTTATGTTCCCAGTCAAGGAGCTCCAAAGTACATGAAATGAGACAGACATGGGCAAAACTAAAGGGAGTGATAGATGTTTCAACAATAATAATAGGAGACTTCAACTCACCATTCTCCTCTATAGATAGAACAACCAGGCAGAAGATCAACAAGAAAATAGAGAAGCTAAATAACTTGATAAATGAATTAAACCTAACAGACATATATAGGTCATTGGACCTCCAAATACAAGGATATACGTTCTTCTCTAGTGCTCATGGAACATTCTCCAGGATAGATCATATGTTTGGGCACAAAACAGGTCTTTATAAATTTAAAAACATTGAAATTATTCACCGCACTTTCTCTGATAATAATGGGATGAAGCTGGATCTCAATAACCACCAAAGAACAAGACCATTTACAAATATTCGGAGATTAGATAACACACTTAAACAACCAGTGGGTCAAAGGAGAAATAGCTAGAGAAATCAGTACTTATCTGGAGATGAATAAAAATGAGAATACAACTTATCAGAACTTTTGGGCTGTGGCAAAGACTGTGCTGAGAGAGAAATTTATTGGCCTAAATGCCTATATTGAAAAACAAGAAAGAGCAAAAATTGAGGACTTAACAGCAAACCTTAAGGAACTTGAGGAAGAACTGCAAACTAACCCCAAAGCAAATAGAAGAAGAGAAATAACAAAGATTAAAGCAGAGATAAAATGAATGGGAGAAGAAAAGAACAATAGACAGAATCAATAAAACCAAAAGTTGGTTCTTAGAGAAAATCAATAAAATTGATGGGCCACTAGCAAGACTGACAAAAAAAAAAAGAGAAAGGATTCAAATAATCAAAATCAGAAATGAGAAAGGGTGTGTAACCACAGACCCTGAAGAAATAAAAGAAACCATAAGAGGATACTATAAATAACTAAATGCCAAAAAACTAGACAACTTAGTTGAAATGGACAAATTCCTGGAAACACACAAACAAGCCACACTGACTCAGGAAGAAATAGAAGATCTCAACAAACCAATCACAAGTAAAGAGATTCAATCAGTCATCAAAAATTTTTCTACAAAGAAAAGCCCAGGGCCAGATGGCTTCCCAGGGGAATTTTATCAAACATTCCAAAAAGAGCTAATGCCAATCCTGCTCAAACTTTTCCAAAAATTGAGGAAAAAGGAACTCTACCTAACTTATTTTATGAAGCTAATATCATTTTAATATCAAAACTGGGTAAAGGTACTATAAGAAAAGAAAACTATAGGCCAATCTCCCTAATGAACTAAATTCTCAACAAAATATTAGCAAACTGAATTCAACAACACATTTAAAGATTATACACCACTACCAAGTGGGGTTTATACCAGGAATGCAAGGGTTGTTCAACAGAAGAAAATCAATTAATGTAATACAGCACATTAACAAATTGAAAGGGAAAAATCACATGATCATCTCCATAGATGCTACAAAAGCATTCAACAAAATTCAACATCCTTTTCTGATAAAAATACTTCAAAAGGTAGGAATCAAAGGTAACTATCTCAATATGATAAAGGGAATATATGAAAAACTGATAGCCAGCATCATACTCAATGAAGAGAGAATGAAGCTTTCTTGTAAGATCAGGAATGAGACAAGGATACCCACTGTCACCACTATTATTCAACATTATGCTAGAAGTTCTAGCTAGAGCTATCAGGCAGGACAAAGAAATAAAAGGCATCCAAATTGGAAAGGAATAAGTAAAACTTTCTTTATTTGCAGATGACATGATACTATACTCAGAAGACCCTCAGAAAGCAACAGCAAAGTTACTTGAATTAATAAACAAATTCAGCAGGGTGGCAGGGTATAAAATTAATGTACAAAAATCAGTAACCTTTCTATACACAAGCAATGACCTAGCTGAAGAGTAAGTTAAGGAAAAAATTCCATTCAAAATTGCAACTAAAAGAAGTACTTAGGACTGAACTTAACTAGGGATGTAAAGGACTTGTACACAGAAAACTACATAAGATTGCTGAAAGAAATCAAAGGAGATCTAAATAGGTGAAAAGACATTCCCTGCTCATGAATAGGAAGGCTAAATACAGTTAAGATGTCAATTCTCCCCAAATTGATCTACAGATTCAATACAGTAACAATCAAAATTCCAACAAACTACCTTGAAGACTTGGAAAAGCTAAGTACCAAATTCATCTGGAAGGGAAAGAGATGCCAAATAACTAAAAGCATCTTAGAAAAGAACAAAGCAGGAGGACTAACTCCCTGACTTTAAAACCTATTATAAAGCCACAATGGTCAAAACATCATGGTACTGGCACAAAGATAGAAGCATTGGCCAATGGAATCGAATCAAGAATACAGAAATAGACCATCAAATCTATGGTCAACTGATTTTTGGCAAAGCCCCCAAATCCTCTGAACTTGGACAAAATAGTCTTTTCAATAATTGGGCATGGAAGAACTGGATATCAATAGCCAAAAGAATGAAACAGGACCCCTATCTCACACCACACACAAAAATTAACTCAAAATGGATCAGACACCTAAATATTAGAACCAGCACCATAAAGCTTCTAGAAGAAAATGTAAGGAAACTTCTTCAAGACCTAGTAATAGGAGGTTGTTTCCTAAACTTTACACCCAAACTACAAGCAATGACAAATGGGAACTCCTCAAAATCATGCTTCTGCACTTCAAAATACTTTGTCAAGAAGGTGAAGAGGCAGCCAACTCATGGAAGAAAATATTTGGAAATCACATATCGGACAAAGGTTTGATTTCCTGTATATACTAAGAAATCATACAACTCAACAACAAAAGAACAAACAACCCAATTATAAAATGGGCTAAAGATATGAATAGGCATTTTTCTGAAGAACAAGTACAGATGTCTCAAAAGCACATGAAGAGATGCTCATTTTCATTGGCTATAAGGGAAATGCAGATCAAGACTACAATGAGATACCACCTCAACCACCTCACACCTATAAGAATGGCTGCTATTAAACAAATAGGAAACTATAAATGTTGGAGAGGATGTGGAGAAACTGGGACACTTATGTACTGCTGATCAGAATGTATAATGGTGCAGCTACTATGGAAGACTGTTTGGCAGTTCCTTAGGAAACTAAATATTAAGTTGCCCTATGACCCAGCAATAGCACTACTTGGTATATACCCAGAAGAGCTAAAAACAATGACACAAAGAGAAATTTGCATACCGATGTTCATAGCAGTGTTATTCACAATTGCCAAAAGATGGAAACAAACCAAATGCCCGTCAACAGACGAATGGATCAACAACATGTGGTATATACATATGATGGAATATTATGCAGCAGTAATCAAAATGACATCCTGAAGCACATGACAAGATGGATGAGCCTTGAGGACATAATTCTGAGTGAAATAAGCCAGACACAAAAGGATAGATACTGTATGATCCCACTTGTATGACTAGCATAAAGGTCTAATCAGAGGCTTATAATACAGAATATAGGGAACTTAGAGTTACAAGGAAGCTAGAGCTGGGTGAATGGTTAGCTAATGTGGTGTAAGGAATAGATAGACGTGAAGGTGGTTCTCTAGTGCATCTATAAGTAATATTACCATATTGAAGATGAGCAAGATTGAAAGGTGTTGTATAGACCTACGTGTCCCACTGATTAATACTAGAAATATGAATTAGTTCTTGCAAGAATTACATCAAAGATTTGATTCATGCACAAAGTGCGTAAGTCCAGGGTACGGAGGAAAACTGCCATTGCATGCTACGAGCTATGTTCAAAAGGAAAACATCAGCACTATCATAGCAACAGCAGAGGTAGATAATGGGGAAGGACAAAAGTTAAGAGGAAGTTTAGATTTCCTATTTGGCGAGGGTGTGTTTATTGGTTTTCTTTGGGGAACAATGAAATTATATAAAATTCAGAATGTTGATGGACTGTAGACTTTGGGCACTATACATGATGCCTGCTGAATGCAGGTGGCTGACGGGTGCACAGATTGAGAAGTAGATTGGTGAATGATGGTGTATACTTATGAATGAAGGTTGTGCTGCTACAAAAAAGAACAAAATCATGAGGCATGCAATGATATGAATGAACATATGGGACATTTGGTGAAGCAAAATAAGCCAGAAACAAAAAAACAACAATGGTATAGTTAACTTGAGAAAATGCTTATAAGAAAACAGGGACCTAGATTGTAAGCTTTTAGAGCAGACACATTAAGTACAGAGTGGTGATTATTATTTCTGGATTTTGAGAGGCTGTTCTATATATATATATATATATATATGTAAATGATATGTATATAAATATATAAATATATCCTGATGTTTAAAGATAAGAATGAACCAATCAGGTTGGGGTTAAAGTAATTCAGAACACAGGGATAAGGAAGACAGTGTCTGTATTTTAGAAGCACACATACTCTTGGAGACCAAAGGAAAAAAGGTTTATTTGGTCTGGAACTGAAATTTTCTGTAGTGCATAATCTAATTCAACCTATCTGTATAGCTCATTTGAACAACTGAAACACAGAGAGCCCAGAAAAAGAAAGAGGCCCTTTAATCCTGTATAGATTACTATAATGCCTGGATACATCCTGGAGTCTAGTAAGCAGAAAATCAAAAAGTATTAGGAAAGTCCCTTGAGGGATGGGAGAAAGAATATGGAACTATTAAACCTTACCATCGGGGTTTTGACACCCTGATACTGTGTCAAAATTTAGGGACACCTAAAATAATAGGCCATGCCCTTGATCTTGAGGCTTATTCTTGTGAAGCTTCTGTAGGTAGCAGAGAAGCTTAGACTACCTATAGGCATGCCTACAAGTTACTTCTGGAGGACCTCTTTTGTTGCTCAGATGTGGTCTCACTCTCTCTAAGCCCAACTCTGCAAGTGAAATCATTGCCCACCCCCCCTACATGGGACATGATATCCAGGGGTGAAAGTCTCCCTGGCGATGTGGGAGATGACTCCCAGGGATGAATCCGACTCTGGCAGTGTGGGAGCAACAATTCCATTCTGACCAAAATGGGGAAAAGAAGCATAGCTAATAAAGTATCAGAGGCAGAGCGAGTTCAAATAGAGTTGAGAGTTTACTCTGGAGGTTGCTCTTACGCAAGCTTCAGTTAGACCTTACTACCTCTCATAACCTGCCAAACCCCAACCAGGACCATTTCAGCCAATCCTAAAGAACATCTAGGACAATATATAAGATTCCACATGCACTAGAGTAACTTTCCAGAAACCTACACCCTCCAGATGGGTCCCTGGTCCAGATAAGTCCTGAAACATAGAGGGCCCAGCCTCTCCAGAACATCAGATAATTCCATCTAACTGCCCTATATTAGTGACAGACCCTTCCAATATGAAAAAGTTAGAATGGCCATAGCCCAAACACCCTAAAGAGAGGGATGGAGGGTGGGCCACGGTGGATCAGTGGCAGAGTTCTCGCCTGCCATGCCGGAGACTGGCTTCCATTCCTGGTGCCTGCCCATGTTAAAAAAAAAAAAAGAGAAAGAGAGAGAGAGGGATGGAAAGAGCAAAAGTGATAGTGGAGTAGTACAATGAAGATAGGATTTAACAAATGAATATGAATGCTGAATCATTAAATTGATACCTCTTTTAGTCTTCAGTTTCTTAAAGCAGCTAGAAGTTAAAACCTAAAATCGTGGAATTGAAACCCATGTCAAACTCTGAAATATGTTCTACAACTAATTGTGGTGCTGTGCTTTGAAACATATTGCTTATTTGTATATATGTTATTTTTCACAAAAAAAAAGAAGGAAAAAAAAGTCGATTGTGATGATAAAAAAAATATTTAAGCCTTCTAGCCTCCTGGAGTAGCTAGCTGGAAAAATCTGGAGTAGCTACTGGAAAAATCTGAGAGGATCATATGGTAGCCCATGACAATCTCTGAGATCTGTCCTGTAACTACTTGTTGAAGAGTGCTTTGAAAACTAGTGATTTTTTATTTCTTTGCTTTGTATATATGTTATACTATATAAAAAGAAAGTTAAAAAAAAAAAAGCCATCGGGGACCCTGGCAGAATACTTCTTTCTCTCTTATAATAAACCACATATATGGTTTCTAAAAAAAAAAAAGGTGAAAGTGATTGCCTCTGGGAAACAGATATTGGGGGTGGGAAGGAGAGGAGCAGGGGACAGCTGTGTTTGTTATGTATTTTATAGTATTAATGAGTTTTAAAATCCTTGTACCTTACTTGGAATATTTTTATGAAATAGTAGAATATTTAAGGAACAGTTCTAAAGACTATCACAGAATAGTGCGGGGATCTCATTCTGGAACCATACCTTAGGTCATTCCTTGGTTTTTTTCTCTATGATGGACCAAAGTTTTGTCCACCAGTTCATTTTCTTTGCTACCATTTGATCACTATGTATCAAGAAGCCTGTTTATTACCTTGCCCTCTGTATTCTTGTTCCTAAGTAAACATACAACACTTGAAATTTCCAGGAATTATTTCGTGCTAATAATTATATGGAAACAGATGTAAAAAGTCATGACATGAGAAATACCTGTAAGTCTTAAGACTTAAAATTGCTACTCTTGGCCATAACTGGGATGCAAATGAAAGTACCTCTTATTCTGACACTGAGCTTTCACTGACCCATAGCTTGGCTTTCTTTCTGGGAGACACACCCATTTTTCCATTTATTTGAAAAGACCAAAATGAAGATAATTTTAAAAATGCAGCTCTCATCAAGTATTTTACTTCTGAAACCTCCCAAGAAAAAATATATATACAAAGATGCACATCTGGTCTTTGAGAAATGGATTAATAAAAATAAATCATGAAAAGGGTATTCAAGGTTAAAATAGAGATTCTCATCCAGAATAGAGACAGGGAGAAAGATAGAGAGTGAGAGCAAGAGAAAGAGATAGAGAGCTCCCAGCAGACTATTAGAAACTCCAGAATTTATAAGTATCAAATTAAAGTTATAATTTGAAAGACATCTCTGATTTTATAACTATTTGTATTTGTTTTGAACCATGATTTTTTATTTATTTTTAAAAATCAATTAAACATTTTATGCTTCTCAAAAATATTTGCGTAATACATTTTTAAAAAGTAGACCAAAAAGAACTGTTATGAAATTTCTGACTGTGAGCAACAAAAGTATCTGGATCAGAACCATCAAATAATAGCAACAAAATTAGTAGACGACACCAATAGCTTAAACATTAATAATTTTTAAAAAGTGAATTGGAACATATTTTCAATATATAGACATTACTTGAGGGCATAGTTAAGCCAAAAGTTTCAAAGATAAATTATAGCACTTCAGGCAACTTGGAATAAGGGAACAATGAGTTCTTAGATTCAACTTGTCTTTTTTGAAAGAGTTCCTTTGCACAAAGTTCCTTGTAAGGCAGTATTTCATCACAAATGTGCAAGACTTTTACAAGTGAGGAAGCTGAGACTCAGAGAAGGGAAAATCTTGCCCACGGTCATAAATTAGTGTCAGGGTTGTGGTTCAAATCCAAATATATGGACTCCAAGTCCACTATTCCCTCAATCACTTCACGTTGCTTCACTACAGCTTGTATTCAACAGTGCTCAGCTAGTACAGCTAGTCAACAATTGCTCTTTCTTTCCTCCTTTGTTGTGATTTTCCTACTGTCATCGTTTATGCAAATAATCAAATCAACACAATAACATGTATATTGTGCCTAAGTAAACAGGATGCACTGCTTACAGAATGGAATAGCACAAATTTGTATTCTTTCAAGCCTCAGGCATCAATTTCAACCAAAGTGAAAAAAAGGAGACCAACTCGAGCTGCTTCTAAATTTCCCTTATATTCTAGGAGTTGTGCCAAGTGAGATCTTGCCGCTTAAATCAAAAACAAAATCAAAATCAAAAACAAATCAAAAGAAAAAATCTTTGCATTCAAAGAGTAAGCACATACTCTCAAGCTATTCTATTATTTATAAGTATTCCCAAAGACATCCAAGGAATTTCTCACTTTATTCTAAAACTCAAAGTCACATAAATGCATCATCTTCCAAACTATGAAGATCCAAGGCAAATATCCGTTTCCCTTTGGAAAGGGTGGAAGAAACTATCAAATTGTTATCACAAAGTGGGTTCCCCACGTAGCCTCCAAATCTGTGCATAACCATTTGCTATGATGGGACAAAGGAACAACATTGCTGCTATATAATAGGCTTACCCATCATCTGTGCAATCCACCCAATATCCACCCTAAATAGTTGGGTGGAACAAGTGAGCAAAAAAAGGATGTTTGAAGAACTGACCTGCAGTTTTTCTGTTGAGAGCATTATGTTATACCATATACTTACTGTATTATAGGAGAAGTCAAAATCCAAAAACCTTACTATAATCTTGAGGGAAAGTACATTGACTTGCTGCAAGAAATTATATATCTGTATTTATCTCTATCAATATGTATAAAATATCAAAGCAGACTAATGAGGTAGGAGACTGTTTTATTGATGTTTTTCCATTTATATGCTAAAATATATATATTTTCAGAAGATGTATGTGTCTGCCAAGTCAGACAGTTTTTCTTCCCAACAACATGACTAATGCAGATGATTCTTTGTGCCCAGGGGGGAGAAACTGTACAAGCACATGTTGAAATCTTACACAGCACGCATGCCTTTACAACATTATCAACCTTCATAATTTCATTAAAGTCCATTTTATCTTTCTTCTAATATCAAGAAAAAAAGGCAAGAAAAGCTAAATTGATGACTAATAACTGTTCTCAGTCCTACTGAAGAAATAATCACTGCACGTTTTTAAGTTGTCTTTTGTGTTTATAATTACCAAATGAGAGAGACCTCAGAAAAATAATTTCACATAAAAAAATAAATTCGAGTTTTTCTGAAACAAAAGATGCTTTCTCCTACCAGTTTTATATTATGTGATACTTCTTTAAAATGCAGTATATCCTAAATTCTAGTATTTCTTACCACTCCTACCAATTGCTAGCACCCTAGCCCAACTCACCATCATTTCTGGCTTGACAATTGCACATGTGAGCCCATCCCTACGTTGGCCTTCTGCCATCCTTTTGCCACACAGCAGTAGCAAAAATGATATCTTTACAACATAAACATAGCAACAAAATCATGCCATTCCTCTACTCAGAAATCTCCCAATAACTTCCCAGCTCTCACGACAGCAAAAGCAAAACTTCCTACCATGACCTAAAAGGCCCTGCTTTATTTGGCCAAGGCCTGCTCTGACACCCTCTCCTCTCCCATGCCTTGCACACTCAGTCACAGGGACCTTCTCACCATTTTAAAATTGTGCAGCGTTTTCCTACCTCAGGGCTTTTCCTCTCTCCCTCTTCCTTCTTCCTGAAACACTCTTCTCTTGGATCTTATAACACATTCCCCAATTTCATTCAGGTGTTTTCTCAAGTACAAACTACAAAAATTGGCACCTCAATCTCCATTCTATTATTTTCTACTCTCTCACTCTACCTCATTTTCTTCGTAGCACTAATCAGCAGCATGAAATGTAGTATTAATTCGCTTACTTACTGGCTGTTCCCCACAGGAAAATGAAGGTTCATGAGAGAAAGGACTTTTTCTGTCTTCACTGCTGCGTCCACTTAATTAGAACAGTTATTGGGAAAACAGGTGCTCAAAAAATACCTTTTGAATAAGTGAAAGAATTGCACAATGCTTTAATGAGTCAAGGGTTAATTTTTAAATTATCCAAATCTTTTAATAAAAAATGTTTTAGTCTTACAAATGTCCAACATAATAAAATATTTTGTTTTAAAACTTTCAAATATTTTCTGTATCAGGCTCCCTCAAAACCATAAACATAGGCTAATAGGATACCCATCCTTGTATCTTTCCTTATCAAATTTTCTAATAATCTCTTCTTTATCAGAGCCAGGGAATAAAAATGAAGAGGTTAAGATAAGCGGGATCATTAGTAGAACAAATAAATGGACCCAGAAAAGAAAGCACATGACCAGAAATAGGGTGTAGGCCATTAAATGTTCCCAGAAAGCAGGCCTTCTATAAGAAATTAGGGCAGCAGTTTTGATAGTAAGTTTGGTTCCCTAAGAATAAAGAAACGTAAAGAAGGTAGATATAAGTAGGTTAAAAAAAAAAAAAGAAAAAAAGAGAATGTTTCCAAGTTGAGGTCAAAATCTTTGTATGCCTATATGAACATTCAGAAAACTAAAATGGGAGCCTGTTACCATGTTGATTAAAGAAAAACTAGTTGTTTTAATAGAAATAACGTGTCTTTGCACAATTTCAATGTGATCTTGCTTGGCCCATGCCAACCTGAAAAAGTCATTCTCCATTTGGCTTTCATTGAGAACGTTGAAAGAATACGGACTTCCCTTTTGCATTCAAATTTTCTGTGCATTGGATTTTTATTAAAAGTAAAAGAGATTTACTAGAGAATGATATCTAAAGAGAGGGAATTAGAACAGTGGAAAATTTTTTGAAAATTTATAAGTAATATATTTGGGAAGCCCATAAGAGTCTAAATAGTACAATGGTTCAAATTCCTTGGTCATTTAAGTTCTAGTTGCAATTTCAACTGATAAGGACCTTTTAAACCTTAAGATTTATCTCATCACAATTCTGTGAAATGGAAAGTTTTTTCATTACATTAAGTCAGTCAAATGCCTGCTTAATTTGCACTTACAAATTCTAGATTTGTCTTCTTGTCCAATATTGAATGAATCTAACTTTCCTTCTACTTAAAATTGCTCTATGTATTTGAATACTACTGGCATTTCTCTTGTACATGTTCTCTTCCGCAGTCTGAACATTCCTAGGTCCTTCAATGCTTCCTTATATAAAATGCTCTCCATTGCTTTCACTATATGAGTTTACTTCCTTTGGAGATGCCATTGTTTGCATATGTTCTTATTAAAATACGACATCAAGTATTACATACATATTACCCTCGATGAAGTAACACTGAAGATCAAAATTATTTTTCCTTTCCTAGTCTACATAATGTCTCTAATAATCATGAAATATTTTTATTACTCTCTAGTCAATTAAGATATCCTAGCATTTTTTTTTTCAGATACACTACTATGAATTCAGTTGTGTTCCACTCTATAGTTTATTTTTATTTTATTTTTGTTTGTGTGTGTGTTGTTTCTTTTATTTTATTTTGTAGTTTATTTTTTAATGAAAAATTATATGTTCAGTTCTTTAAATACAAAAATTTAATTTTCCTTAAATATGGAATTGTTAGTTTCACCCTTTTGCCTGTTCAGTTCCTCTGGAATTTTAATTTTACTTCCATTATAATACCTTTCTCTTCTAGTTTTGTTTTATTAACAGAATTGGCAAGATAGTTTACATCTCTATGCTCTTGATGCTGTGTTAAATAGAAGATCCCTTAAGGCATACCTTAATATAATATATTTGGAAACAGTTGTTTAGTTATTAAATTCTCCTCTCAGTATTATCGTGCAGTATTCATTGTTCTGGGGATTTACTACAACAGTATCTTGAGATACATTGTTAAATGCATTTTATGGAAAGTGATGCACAATAATTATAATTCTTCTGACTCATCAATATATTTACCTAAAATCCCCAAAAGAGTTCACAATTTAGGTTAACATACACATATGAGTCCATTTTCTAAGTAATCAACACATTTTTTCCTAAATTCTCACAAATCTAATGTCCTGAATTTCCTAATCTTTTACTCAATGCTTTAACTCAGCCTAATTCCAGTACTAGGAGAAAAGGCCCGTGGTCTGTATGCGTGTGTGTGCATCTGCGTAAAACACTGAATTTCCTAATCTTTTACTCAATGCTCTAACTCAGCCTAATTCCAGTACTAGGAGAAAAGGCCCGTGGTCTGTATGCGTGTGTGCGTGTGTGTGCATCTGCGTAAAACACAGTTGTTGGAATCTAACCACACTAATTCTGTTCCCACATCGCAACCTGAAAGCCTGGGCATATCTGTAGGATTTAAGAACTATTTTGGAATCAGTGATATAATGGCCCCTACATTCCTGTGAGTGAAAAGATGAAAAATATATCTTCTAGCAAAGCAAAGCACTCCTTTTGGTACTTGGACAGAAAACATGCCCTGAATTGCTTGTACCATAGAGCAAATAGTGTTAACAGCAAGAGTTTAATATTATATAGACCATAATTAAAAGGATTTTTTGCTAAGGATAATCAATTTAATAACTCTCACAGACCTCTATGTGAAAAATTTATAAGTTTTTAAGGTAAGGTTTTTAGGTTACACAGGAAAAATGTGATTTAAAGAATAATAAAAATACCTTCAGACCAGGAACTTCTTCATTCTATTGACATGTTCCACTCCCACATTTAGTAGATAGCTCACCAAAGGAAAAGGGAGTTTTATTTTCTTTCTGGAAAGTAACAGTTTGCAATGAAAGATTATTTCAGGCTACTGAGAAAACATTAAAATGCTTCTACATCATCATTAATTTCATCAAATGACAGCATTCAGTGCAAACTTGTACATTAAAAGGATTATATACCATGATCAAATGGGATTTGTTCCCAAATGTAAGGATAGTTCAACGTAAGAAACTCTATTAATGCAATATACCACATTAATAGGATGAAGGGGAAAAAACACATTATCATATTAATTGATGATCCCAAAAAAGGTATTTGATAAAATCCAACATCCTTACATAATAAAAGCAGGCAGAAAACTAGAAATAAAAGGGACTTCCTCAATATGATAAAGGGAATTTATGAAAACCCACATCAAATACAATACTCTATGAAATACTGAAAGCTTTTACCCCTAAGAGTAAGAACAAGACAAGGACACCCACTGTTATGACTACTATTCAACATTGTACTAGAAGTTTTGACCAGCGCAATAAAGGGAGAAAAAGAAATAAAAAGCAACCAAGTTGGAAAATGATAAACTATTCCATTTAAGAGATGATATGATTATATATATATATCATAAGAATTCAAAAGAAATATACTAGAGCTAATAAATGAACTCAGCAACTTTCTTTTAAATATTAAATGATATTAATGATATCTAATATTTGTTGAGTGCCATGTGACAATCATATTCTAAGTGCTTCATATGCATTAACTCATTTACTTAAACATATTAAGCAACTGTTTTCTCAACTCTTCTTCCACTGCACAGTTTACATTCTGAATTTCACTATCAGACACTGCTATTTGGACTACAAAATGTCCTCCACTGCAAAGTACTTCAATTTGCCCAATTTCACTTTTAGTTTCTACACCAGCTACCCCAAATACTGGCACACCAGATAGCTCTAGCAACCGTCTTTCTTTATTATGTCAATATTGAGTAAGTCACATAAAAATTCAGAAGAGGATAAAATGGAATGCTAACCAGAACAGATTTTGTTCGTATGCATGGTGTTTATACATTTCAGCATTTGAGCATATGAAATGGCCATCACAAAAGAATCACGTTTGTTAAACGGTAAATGCCAGACTTCTTAATGATGTACGCAAGGCATTTCATGATCTGGTCTCTGTCTCCCAGTCTCGTTCCCTGGTACTTCCAACTCCTGAACAAGCCATGCTTTTCACTGGCCCATGTCTTTGTTCATGTCCTTTCTCTGTGAATGTGATCACACACACCCTGAGAAACTACTATTTGTCCACAAAAATTTGGTTTAGATATTGTTTCATTAGGATGCTTTCCCTGATGCCTCAGATGAATTAATATCTCCCTTCTGCCTGCTATCCATACCTTAGCCATTTCTCTTGTTACCCTTAACCTGTTGAAATACTAATATTGCCCTAAGGTGTGAATCCTTGACAGGTTCCACAGCCTTTAGCGTGGTAATACATGATGCTCATTAATGCTTTATAAGATGAATGAGGGAATGAATAAAGAAGACTGAGTGCCAGATAATCATGCACATTTTCTCCTATACTTGCTAGAGTGAATGGTAACAACTATTTTTTCCAGATATGATGTGATGAAAAAAACTCCTCCAGCCCAATAGTGTTTTTTGCCTCAAGAATTCTCTGGAGGCAAATTTCACTTTCATTTTCCTAACATTCTCTTATCTCTCCATACTAGATACGTTCAAATGTTCAACATGAAAAGGGGATGGAAAGGAAAGAAATAATAGCAAATATGTTCCCAAGAGCACTTTGTGATGGCCTCTTTTAAGCTCCTGCCTCGGCCTTTGCTTAATAGTAGGTCTGTAGACATTCATCCCCCATATAGTGACCAAACATATGTATGACACAAGAGGGGAGAAGGGTCAGATTTCTCTTTACCACACTTCTAAGCATTTATCACATTATTGTATTACGTTTGCAAATACAAGAAAGGCCAAAAAGAAACTTTAGTTTAGCAAACACTGAAACATCAGGAATATTTTTAGCTTAATAACTTACATAAGCCTGGATAAACATTAACTGTAGACTTTTAAAGGTCAAACTATTTTGCCTCATGTGAAATGCATTAATAATATCTACATGACAAATTCCAAGAACCAGCTGTCAGGCCAAAAATTTTCCAGACTTTTTTTCTCCTTTTTCACCTTGCCTTCTCCACAGCACTAAACTGACCAACTTCCTAAAGCACAGCTCTGATCACATCACTCCCTGATTCAAAAGCTTTTAGTAGAACCTACTTATTACCTAACAATTCACAACCTTATTATTGTGGTACTCAAGGGTCTCCCCCTAAGTTTAGTTCAATTTATGTTTCCCATCATATTTCCCCACCCATTTACATGAACGCTATTTGCCTCGCCATTCCTAACTCTTGTTTTTGTTCACTTTTCTGTCTGGGATGATTATCTTCTGAACTTCCTAATCATTTTCTATCTTTCCTTATTTTATGCATTTCATATAATCTTGTTTTACAGTTCTCTTTGCATGTGTTTGCTTGTATGTGTGAAAACAATATTAGTAAATGTAGTTTTTGCAGGCATGGTTTCCTTTCTATTGCCTCCACAATTCAGAACATTACAAATTCTAAGTACTCAATAAATATGCATTGAATAAAAGAGTAAATGATTATATTTCCCAACAAAACTACCATTCTGATTAGACACAAAGATTTTTCCATCTCACAAGTTATCTTTTAAACATCAGTTGTTTTTCCACCTTTTGCTTCTTATCTACCAGTCAGTCTAGGGATGCAGAAACCTGGCTTGACAAAAGAATCCCTTCATGAATGGAAAGTAGAGTCATCTTCTGACATTGCATCTTGTGTATGCTGCTCTTTCTATTTTATGTGGATATCAAATCCTCAGAAAGTGAAGAAATATTTGCATCTATTTTCTTAATTATTTTAATGTGGAACTATTACAAACTATGGTGACAGTTTTCAGTATAAACCCTGGTAATTCACTTACTGCCCCAGCAACATCTTAAAACATGGCAATTTTAAAAATGGTACACAAAATGGATTGCAGGTTTAATTTTGGCAGTAAGCAATTTGCATATTTGAAAGCCAGGATCACTATTACAGACAAACAGGTGTATTCACGCGAATGAGAAATTACTGCCCTCTTGCATCCCCGAAGAGGCTTCCGTTTTGTACTTTCATTTCCAAACTGCAATTTATAACCTTCAATATGTATTTATGGAGCTCGCCTCTTAAACAATGTAGTCAGAGCACACTACTACAATACATGTTGCAGTATTTACCCCTTCATGAAGATGCTGTGTGTTGTATATGCATGCATGAGTGGGTTTGTATTTGGGAAACTCTTTAGGCGGTCTTTTGGATATGTGACTATAAAGTCAATACTACTCTAGAAAGAATTTCTGTGAGTGGAGGCACTAAGTCTTCTGTGTAGTATCTCCCGAGTTTAGGAGTCTAGGCTCTGAGTGGGGAGGTCCTAATGGAAAGGAATGTGATCATGGGAAGGAAATTGGTCCCCACAATAGTGTAGCAAGTCTGAAGTTTAGGAGAGTAGGGGTAGATTCCTGGAGGAAAGGCGTGGTACTTGGATTCCATTTACTCTACTTACTATCTGGTAAAAGGTGATGGTGGGATTTCCATGCCTCTCTCTCCCTGTCTGCACTTAACCTTTTCTGTTCTCAGGCTTTTGGCTAAAGTTTTGTAAACAATAAACTTTAAGGGATTATTGGATGGATGGATAGGAGAGCTCCAATAGTGGTAGTAGAACAGACCTGGCAAGAGGTGATCTGTGAAGAAGCCTAGACAAGCAACCCAAACTAAAATATGCTAGGTGGTATACTGAAGCATTTATGGAGCAAAAAATTGTTGCTGAAAGTTAACAAGAAATATTTGGGGTGGGAAACTTGATAGCAAGACATTATTTCCTTTAAATCAAGCAGGATGGTGAAATGCAAGCTATTAGCTGGATTTTAAACAGAAGAGTAGCATAGAAGGCTGCAGAATGTAAAGACACTCGGCAAAATTATTCACAGAGTGTAAGTATTCATGGTCAGTAATATTTATTGTTAATATTTATTTTCAGCAGTTCCTCATTATTCAGAGAAATTCAATCTGGCTTCCAGAGACCCAGCCATGGATAATTAATGCTGTATTCAGTATATTTTTTTCATTCCCTGCTAGAAGCATTAGTACAAAGGAAACATAAACAATCAGCCAATAATCCCAAACCTGATCTCTTTCTTCCCTACTAAAGATGTCTTTTCCTCTTGCACTGGAAGAGAAATATCACTTAATTAACCATAAAAGGAAATTTTAAAAATAGAAATAGAAATTTGTCAAATAGAAAAAGCAAAAAATAGAAACAGTTAAAGACTATGAAGCCTAGAATGAGTTCAACAGAAAAAAATATAAAATTTTATAATTACAACTAAAAATTAGACTACAGGTACAGGGTAAATCAATTTTAATAATAGGAAGGGTTTGTGGTCTCTTTTCACTTTAAATCAATTAGACACTATATCTTCAGTAACTTTACTGGATCCAAATGATAGTAAGTAATTTTTTTGAAATCTTAAGTCTAGATAGTTTTAAATTAACATTCCATTTTTGGGAAGTAAATTTTTACCTGCCACTCATCTAAAAGACATAAAAAAAATGTGTTACAGAATTCATCCTTTATCTTGTAGTTTGATATTTGATTGTTGTCTTTTACTGATATATATATTCGGGGGGGAATAAATATTACAAAGGTATTCTGTCATTTCTGGCACAGATAAAGAATTCACCCACTTTAACAAATTGAAAAGCTTCCATCTTCCTCCTATCTTTCTGAAATTTTATCATCTATGTGGTGGGCATATATTGTTTTTACCTATTCAGCTTTCCCTCTTACTTAATCTATAATAGAATTCCTCTTTCCTTTGTGGAATCCATTCCATGTGGTTCATATGAGGCTGGTCACACCCCATGAAACTCGGGGATTGGAAGGTAATTCAGGCCTGGCCAGAGTCCCCCATCTTCCTCGACAGAGTAAATGGTCAGGAACATGGACATGGCTCAAGCTAGGCCAAACAGAATCCTTCCTGAAATATTTCTTCTGAAGCT
Source organism: Myrmecophaga tridactyla (assembly GCA_004026745.1). Lineage (NCBI taxonomy): Eukaryota > Metazoa > Chordata > Mammalia > Pilosa > Myrmecophagidae > Myrmecophaga > Myrmecophaga tridactyla. The sequence continues at coordinate 6,288 of PVIY010017454.1, read as the reverse complement.
ATTAGAAAATGTACTCTCTTAGGTCAATAGGCTAGTGGAATAGGAAGCTGCGCTGTGGAGAACCATTTGGCCTGTCATATAGCGTGAATCTATCCAAGACACAAAGAATAAGGCAGAAAGCTAATAAGCTCATTTGAACCCCTGGGTTTGTAGCTGTGCCTAAAACTTAAGTACATTGAGACTTCTTGGTATATGAACCATTACATGACATCCAACTCAACTCAGACATCCAACTCAAGCTTCTTTTTACAACCAGAAGGACTCCCAACTAATAAAACCAGTTCCTGACTTGTATATTTTTCTAGTTTGGTAGCTGCCAGAAAGCAATATACCAGAAATGGAATGGCTTTTAAAAAGTGGAATTTATTAAGTTGCTAGTTTACAGTTCTAAAGCCAAGAAAATGTCCCAATTAAAGCAAGTTTACAGAAATGTCCAATCACAGGCATCCAGGGAAAGACACCTTGGTTCAAGAAGGATGACGAAGTTCAGGGTTTCTCTCTCACATGGAACGCATGGCGAATACAGTCAGAGTTTCTCTCTCATCTGGAAAGGCACATGGCGAACACAATCAGGGTTTCTCTCTCGGCTAGAAAGGCACATGGTGAATGCTGCATCATCTGCTAGCTTTCTCTCCACCTCCCCGAGAGGCGTTTTCCTTCTTCATCTCCAAAAGTAGCTGGCTGGTGGACTCTTTGCTCCATGGTGCTGTGGCATTTTCTGCTCTCGCAGATTCTCAAGCTTTCTCCAAAATGTTTCCTTTTTTATAGGATTCCAGTAAAGTAATCAAGACTCACCTAGTTGTAATCCAGTTTAACAACCACTCTTGATTGAGTCACATCTCCAGGGAGATGATCTAATCAAAGTTTCAAATATACAGTGCTGAATAGGGATTAGAAGAAATCTGCCTTTACAAAACGGGATTAGGATTAAAACATGGCTTTTCTAGAGTACATGCACCCTTTCCAGCTGGCACACATATTCTATGCCCCATCCATATGCCAGGCTACTCTGTTTGATATATTTTTAAACCTCTATCCTTGTGAGACTTGCTTGCTAACACTAGCAACCTATTGACTTCTGTGCCATACCATGATCTCCTTGCTGGACCTGCACCTGGGGGCTGCCTCCAATTTAATGGGCTAGTCTCTTTCCAGAGGGTGGCCCTGGCCAACAGCAGACCATGGCAGACAGATCATGAGTTAGGTCCGCTGCATCTGAAACGATGACAGTATTCCCCCATAGAACAGAATAACAGAAGCAAACCTCACTAGATGCCCTGTCAATCACTGTTCTGATTCGAGTGAAATCAATTATGATGTACTTAGAACACAGCCTGGGGAGGCGGTCAACAGGTAGCATGATTAGTAATCATAACTTTATCCTCCAAGAGCCATGGCAGAACACAAAGCAGAAGCCCTGAATATGAAGGAAACTTTTTCAGTAGCAAGGTAATATACTCTTAACCTTTTCTCTTAGCCAGCATTTTAAACATTCAACAAGAAAGACTCTAAATAACTATTTTGTTTATTCCACTCATTCTTTAAAAAGAACACTCACAGCACTAATTATTAAATTGTTGGCAACTTACATTTTCTCTCTTACATGAGCTCTCTAATATGTGATAAATATAGATGCTTTAAAGGGGTTATTGTATTAGGAAGGAAAACCTGGAGACTAGTCTCTGGCTCCCTTATATTACATAGATGATATCAGTGTAGATGTTCATATGGATGTAGACCTGGGCTTATGTGAACATACACACATATGTTAATAAATGTTTTCCTTAGCATTTTTCTGATAAGTTTGACTACTCTTGAATACCAGTTGTCTTCAGGATTTCTGTAAACACCAATGTGTGCTCCCAAGCAGCAGTGCTGCAGACATTTGAAGTGTGACCTCACCCGCTATTGACCACTGGATGCATTCCTTTGTCCCTCTCCCTTCCCCCTCTGAATTACAATTCATATAGATCAAAAGGAGTTAACTAAGGTTGGCTTTTAATAATAACATCCTAGTAGAAATACGTCCGGCTTACCTAAAGACCAGGACAACTCATTTGACTTTACTTTATCTCAGCTTTACTCTGTCTGAAAGGCTCCTCACTGAATGCAGTGAAGATAAAATGTATTGTGTGAAATGACTGGAAGACTGCATAGATAATTATAAAAATATAAGCTACTATCATCATTCACCTTCCTGTTTCTCCTCCACCTGGGAGAGATATGTACTGCTATCATTTACTGCTTAGTTGGATTCTTAGAGCTGTGTCAGTAACTCTACCCTGGAACTGCTTGTACTTATTTTTCTCAGAAAACAGCATGGGTTCTTGGAATTTGCCTGGGCTTCAGAGTCAGAAAGGCTTGGCAAACTCCCTGTACCTGTCAACGTCCAATCAGAAAATAGAAACCCCTGTAAGTATTTAAAACAGAGGGAATTTAATACAGGACAGAGTCACTCAATGATAAAAGAGCTGAAAAGCTAAATAAGATTAGCAGCAGTCTATTGGAGCCTGGGGACTGAGGTCACTTGGAAAAAGCTGAAACCAGGAGAGGCCTAAGCAGCAGGGAATGGAGCCCCAGAAAAGACAAGTTCTGTCTTTCATTCTCTGAACTGCAAGAGAATGGAGAGAAATACTCCCCAAGTTCCTTTCATCCTACCTTCCAGGCTCCATGCTGTAACTTGTCCAAACTCAGCAAACCTGGGAAATTCAGCCTGCAGGAGTCAACACACAGACTAACAACCAGCATGTTCCCTTCACTCCTTTGACTCCCAAATTCCTAATCAAAAAAGTGGTTATAATGGATATATTACAGCAGTGCTTTAATATCCTTCATTTCTTTCCTCCAAATTTTAAACAACTTTGATTTAGACACCTGCTTATTTAGCAGTCTCCCCTGTTGCATTCAACTGCTTACTCGAAAATAAAAATAAAATGTTTTATGCCTACTGTTTGCAGATGAATAAGATGTAGTTTCTGCATTCATGACAGAATAGTAGGAAAGACAAACTGTGGAAAGTAAATAAACAATGTAATAATTAAATGCAAGAGAAAAATAAAGATTGAATTCTTACAGAGAATTGTGCAAGACAGGGTGGGGATAAATAGAGAAAATTCTATGGATGTTCTGAGAAGGTTCTCCAGAGATAGTGACTGAAAACCTGGAGAAAGAGAAAGAGAAAAAGGCTTCCTTTATGGAGAGGGAAAAGTTGTTATAGGTAGAGAAAGTATCTGTAGAAAGGGCCAAGGTAAGGAAGAGTCTTGTTATGATCTAAAATTAAAGAAGAAAAAATTAAAAGCCAAATGGGATGAGAGATTGAAGTGAAGAGGGAGACTGTGAAGTAGGAGTTAATGCCTTCCTTGAATGAAGGAGAGGAGATTGGAAAGGCCTTTAAGATCTGTAACTTATTCCTTCATTCTAAGACAATAACTCCTACAAAATGTATCAGATTATTTAATTTTACGATAATGCCTATTGAGTCATTCAACAACATGTATTGAAATCTATTATGAAATGGGTACTATTCTAGGCACTTGGAACACTTTCAAGGAACAAGGCAAGCTTCCTGCCCTCATGGAGTTTACAGTCTAGAGGGAGGAGATAGCTGGTAAAAACAACTAAACAAGCAAACAAATGAAGAAACACTGACACACTAGAGTAGGACGTGCTGGGGATGGGGCACGGTATGGATGCTTCTTAATACTGGGTAAACGAGGCTTTTTACATGTGCAGAGACCTAAAAAAGGGAGATACAGGACTGTATAGAAGAGCATCCCAGGCAGAAGAAAAACTATATGTAAACTGTAACCAGAGTGTAATTGGCTTGTTCGAGGGAGAGAAATAAGGCGTCTGTTCTAATTTGCTAGCTGCTGGAATGCAACACACCAGAGATGGACTGGCTTTTAATAAAAGGGGATTTATTTCATTAGTTCTTCAGAGGAAAGGGAGCCAACTTTCAAATGAGGTTCTTTCTTACGCGAGAAGGCACAGGGTGATCTCTGCTGGCCTTGTTTCCAGGCCTCTGGGTTCCAACAACTTTCCCTGGGGTGATTTCTTTCTGCATCTCCAAAGGCCTGGGCTGAGCTGCAAGTGCTGAGATGAGGTATGCTGAACTGCTTGGGCTGTGCTACATTAAACTCTCTCATTTAAGCACCAGCCAATTAAATCAAACATCATTCATTGCAGCAGGCATGCCTCCTAACCGACTGCGGATGTAATCAGTAATAGATGAGGTTCACATGCCATTGGCTCATGTCCTCAGCAATATATCTAGGCACATTCACCTGACCAAGTTGACAACTGAATCTAACTACCACAACTGCTGTGGCTGAAACAGCATAAGAAATTAGGGAGACAACAACCTTGGTAAGAGACAAGGTTGAAAAGGTTGGGGGTAAGTAGGGCTTTGTAGCCATAAGGACTTTGGCTGTTACTCAGAATGAATTGAGAAGTCATTAGAAAGTATTGATAAGATGTGATATGACCTGACCTGACATTTTTAAAAGATCATTCTAGCTGCTAGACAGTGAAAAGGCTTAAAGGAAGTAAAGAAACCAGTGGAAGACCAGAGGAACTAGAGAGAACAGTTCACAGCTTATTTTTATAATGTAGAGATTTAGTGGCTTGAAGACGGTGTGCCGGTTTGAATGTGTTGTGTACCCCAGAAAAGCCAAGTTCTTTAATCCTCATTCAATATTGCTGAGTAGAAGCTGTTTGGTTGTTCCCTTGGAGATGTGACCCACCCAATTGTGGGTGGTAACTTTTGATTAGATGGTTTCTATGGAGACGTGTCTCCACCATTCAAGGTGGGGTTGCTTACTGGACTCCTTTAAGAGGGAACCATTTTGAAGAAAGCTTTAGAGCCACCAGAACTGACAGAGCCCATGTAGCCAGAGACATTTGGAGCAGAAGGAAAATGTCCCCAGGGAGGTCTTATGAAATGAGGAGAAAAAGCTAACAGACATCGCCATTTGCCCTCCCAGCTGCGAGAGAAAATCTCAAACTTCATGGGCCCTTGCTTTGGAGTTAAGATATCTTCCCTCAATGACTTAATTTGAGAATTTTGATGGCCTTAGAAGTTGTATTAGTTAGGGTTCTCTAGAGAAACAGAATCAACAGGGAACACTCACAAATATAAAATTTATAAAAGTGTCTCACGTGACCACGGGAACGCAGAGTCCGAAATGCGCAGGGCAGGCTGTGAAGTCGAACAATTCTGAGGAAAGGTCTGGATGAACTCCACAGGAGAAGCTCACCAGCTGAAGCAGGAAGAGAGCCTGTCTCTTCTGAATCCTCCTTAAAAGGCTTCCAGTGATTAGATTAAGCATCACTCATTGCAGAAGACACTCCCCTTTGGCTAACCACAAATGGAATTAGCTGTGGATGCAGCTGACATGATCATGACTTAATTCTATGAAATGTCTTCATCGCAACAGACAAGCCAGCACTTGCCCAACCAGATAAACGGGTACCACCACTTGGCCAAGTTGACACATGAACCTGATCATGACAGTCCACCCCTTGTCAACATGGCAGCTATACATACCACCTTAAACATAACAAATTTCTAAATAAAAAACAATATAACACGTATTTTTTTCTTTCAACTAACAATGCACAACTGTACTGCATATAACTGGAAACACATTAAATCTTTCCAGAATAGGGTGCAAATCCTTGGGTAATATTCATTCTTAAACTTGAAATCTTACAACTTAAATAGTATAACATGAACAAAACAGCATTACAATCCTCATTTCTGTGACTTATTATGTGGCCGAAGTCCATATTTTTCACTACCTTCTTCCACTACCTATTCCATGTTCCCTTTATCCTCAGCAAGCACTTCCACTGGCCGTGGTTCTTTGCCAGGTGGGGTGACCCAAACCTTCATTCCTGAAGTTTCAGAGTCATTGGTAGTCCTGCCTGGATTGGGTTGTTGCAGTTTTCCATTGATTTTAATCACAGGGCATGGTAGTACTAAAAGACACCCTAGGGGATCTCCTATATTCCAAGAAAACTCTTCTTTACCTCCATTATGCAGTTGTAGTCCTATTTCCCCCTGATAGGGTCAGTCACCCCAGACAATAATGTAATCCCCTTCTTGGCTTGTTGATCCAGTGGCATAAGTAGCCCAAAGTGACCAGGTAGCAGTCTAGATTCCACTTCAATGGAATCATTGTTATTCCTCCTGGTGGAAGCACTCCCCATTTTGGAACTAAAACCTGTAGACAAGCAGAGCTCAGGGTAACAGGGACAGGAAGCAAAAATTTTCCTAGTGGATAACTA
>PVIY010017453.1:0-49452 GCA_004026745.1 Myrmecophaga tridactyla | reverse complement strand
TTTTTTTTTAGTTGAGGTGAAATGTACATAACGTAAAATTAATCATTTGAAAGTGAACAATTCAATGATGTTTCGTAGATTCACAATACTATGCAACCACCACCTCTATCTAGTTCCAAACAATTTTCACTAGCCCAAAAGGAAACGTCATGCCTGGTAAGCAGTCCATTCCCTTTTCTCCCACCTGAGCCTCTAGCAACCACCAATCTCCTTTATATCTCCATGGACTTACCTACTCTGGATATTTCATATAATTGAAATCATACCATATGTAGGATTGTGTGCCTGGTTTCCTTCACTTATAAATTTTTTTGAGACTCATTCATGTTATAGCATTTTCAGTACTTCTTTCCTTTTTATGGATTAATTCCATTGTGTTTATATATCACAAATTGTCTGTTTATCCTTCAGTGGACATTCAGGTTGTTTCTACCTTTTGGCTATTATGAATAGTGCTGCTATGAACATGTATGAACAAACATTTGCTTAAGTACCTGTTTTCAATTGATTTGGGTATATACCTAAGAATGGAACTGCTGGGTCATCTGGTAATTCTATGTTTAATTTTTTTGAGAAACCACCAAGTTATCTTCCACAACAGCTGCATCACTCTACGTTCCTACCAGCAAAGTACAAGTGTTTCAATTTGCCTACATCACTTGTTATGTTTTGTTTTTTTGGTTTTTGGTTTTTGGTTTTTTTTTGGGGGGGGGGGTGCATGGTCCGGGAATCGAACCCGGGTCTCCCGCATGGAAGGCGGGCATTCTAACCACTAAACTACCCGTGCACCCCTTTGTTATGTTTTTTATTCAATCAGAGCCATCCTACTGAGTATGAAAGGCTATCTTGTTGTTTTGATTTGTATTTCCCTCATGGCTAATGATGTGGAGCATCTTTTCATGTGTGTTGGCTATTTGTATATCCTCTTTGGAAGAAATGTCTAATCAAGTCAACTCAACAATGGAGATTTTGACTAACTTTGTGACCTTAGCCAAGTCCATTTAAAAAATAAGCTTAAGAATGGAGACTGAGGAATTCTTGACTCCCTGTATATGGCTCTTTTTTTTTCTTTTTTGCACATGTTAAAGTAAGGATAATAGTAAAAAATATAAGTTTGAATATAGAGACACCTGAGCAGAACCAAGCCACATTTTCCCATTAGATTTTGTATCCCTTTTCATTGACCATCCCTTTTCATTTCAAATGACCCTTTTCATTTGCATCCCTTTTCATAAATCCCAATCTCTTTTGGGATTTACTGTGGGCATTTCTTCTCTGGAACCCCCCCCCCTTATCTCCCATTAGTCCAAGTGTCTTTCTGTCTTTCTTCCTCTGTCTTCCATCCTCCCTTCATATTTTCAGCCCTTCAGACCAGAATTGAGGAGTTTAAAACTTTAGTGATGAGAGTCTGGCAAAATTCCTTCCAGGAACTTTCTGAGATATTACCTTATCTGTACATTGCTGAGTGATACTGAAATGCAACTACAGAAAGATAGATATGACATCTGTGTCAGGGATACAGCTCAGATAAATACAGTGTTCATTAAAGGAGCTGACAGTGCTGGGCTGTGTCAAACTGCAGGAGCTTATTCATGGCCATAAACAAGTTCTTCCCCAACCCCCAGTCGGGCTTCAGTGGCAACCGTGAAGGCTACAAAAACCTCATTGCATGGTGTTCTAGTTTGCTACCTGCCGGATGCAATATACCGGAAATGAATGGCTTTTAAAAGGGGGAATTTAATAAGTTGCTAGTATACAGTTTTAAGACTGAGAAAATGTCTCAATTAAACAAGTCTGTAGAAATGTCCAATCAAAGGCATCCAGGGAAAGATACCTTAGTTCAAGAAGGTCGATGAAGTTCGGGGTTTCTCTCTCAAGCGAGAAGGCACATGGCAAACACAGTCAGGGCTTCTCTCTCAGCTGGAAGGGCACATGGCGAACACGGCGTCATCTGCTAGCTTTCTCTCCTGGCTTCCGGTTTCATGAAGCCCCCCAGGAGGCATTTTCCTTCTTCATCTTCAAAGGTCGCTGGCTTGTGGACACTCTGCTTTGTGGTGCTGCAGCATTCTCTGCTCTCTCCGAATCTCTTTCATTCTCTAAAATGTTTCCTCTTTTATAGGACTCCAGAAACTTATCAAAACCCACCCAAATGGGTGGAGACATGTTGTCACCTAATCCAGCTTAACAATCACTCTTGATTAAATCACATCTCCAGGGAGATGATCTGATTACAGTTTCAAACATACAATATTGAATAGGGATTATTCTGCCTTTACGAAATGGGATTTTGATTAAAGCGTGGTTTTCAAACCAGCATGGATTTAGTATGTGTGTGAAGCCACAGTAAAAAGCCACTGTGGCATTACCATCACCTCATAATGAGCCTGAACTAGACTTGGAGAGATATGACCTAAAACATTAATTTAAAAATAATCTTTCATCTATATTAAATCCTAGGAGTTGCAAAAGAAAGAGAAAACCCACAGTGGATTTAAGAACTCTCAGTTACCATGCGAAACTGAGCTTCTGCCTCCTGAGATGGAGCTGAGTCTCCCTTTGCTGGGGTATTGGTGATTTCTCCAAGGTCCTTTGGATATGGTGGGAATGCCTTGCTCTGTGTAGGAACTAACCAGTCATGGTCTCTGCAGTATAGGATAATTTTCATCTACTTACTTTTAAACATATTATAATTATGTTTTAAAGTTTGTATTACCATTAACTGGCTGTATCTGATTTCTCTATCTAGGGCTGCTTTTAGGGTCATTTTTTTTTTAATGTTCAGTTACTTTATTATGGTTTTAGCTGGAATGATTTATACTGCATTAGGGGACTGTGCTATCTGCTAGGTAAGCAAACTAGCAATTTCTGGAGCACATTCTGCATCGAGTATCATCATTCTAAGCACATCATTCTTGAGACAATTCCACGAGATTAGCGGTGACATAATCCCGATTGACTCACAAATTGAAGTTTCAAGATTGCCAGTGGTCCTCTAGGTGGTGAGTGGCAGGGTGGTGATTTGAATGTACCTACATCTGACCCCAAAACCTATGTTCTTTCCACCAAATTCTCTGCTAGTAAAATAAAAACACCTTTCGAATTGGGTTTTGGAGCTGAAAGACTGAGCTGGGCAAAAACATCCACATTTGTTTTCACCAAAAGGACGCATTTGTGCAATGGCTGCAAAATTATGGGGTGGAAAATAGCAGTGGAGACATTCCAAGAAGCTTCTTATTTTTGAGAATAATAAGAATAGAAAATCTTTACCTTTTAAAGTTAGAAAAAAATGTTATCTCTATGTGGAGTGTCATTAAGTATCCCTTTTTTTAACCTAGACTCCTTCCGCTTTCCACGAAGCAACAGACTTCTTTTGGTCCCTAGCCTAAGAATTAAGGAGAGTTTTCATTATAGCAATTAAACTTGGTAAATGCAACTGAAATATGAAAAAAAAAATCAAGACATGTAATATTTTTCCCTGCTTAATGAAAGCAACTTTCAATGTTACATACTCATAAGAATATGTAATCAACCTTTTTTTTTTTTTACATGGGCAGACACAGAGAATCGAACCCAGGTCTCTGGCCTGGCAGGCGAGAACTCTGCCACTGTGCCAACATTGCCCGCCCAATATGTAATTAACTTTTAAATAAAATTATGAACCTTACTTTCCAGTTTATGCTAAATTGTCCTGAAATATTTTGGAAATGGACTTTTCTTATCCACACATATGCATGAAGATCTTGTAAATAAAAACATATTCCTGGCGATGAACATTTAAATGCATCCTACAAGATATTTGAGTAATAATCTAGAAACATGAAAAATTTTGGTAATGAAAGATGAACTAAATTTATTCATGATCTAAATTAAGATTTTATGAAATGCATTACCTATGAGTTAATACTAAAAATGAAGATTTTATGGTATACTAAAATAAATTGGCTGCAAATTAACAAGTATTAGATTTTATACACACTTCCATATGGAAGATTGATAAATCTTAGAAGAATTTAATAGAAAAAAAGCTTTACAAAATGAAATAAAACACAAAAATAAGAATCTCAACTTGTAATTCAGTTCAAGAGCCAGAGAGAGCAGCAGCTTCATGAGTAGGGTTAAAAGTAATAAAGAAATGTAGATAGCTCCATGTCAGTAATAGGCCCAGTAATAGGCACAGGAAAAAATGGAATTAAAGAATTTATAAAGAGTTAACTTCGGGGAAAAAAAAAGAATAATAAATGCGGCAGCATAAGTATAATTCATTAGGAGGTGAATATTCCAATTTCATTTCTGGCATTAAAGTATTAGTATTCTATCGCACACCTTTTTGATGTTATATTATGTTGTGTTGTATCATAACATCATAAAGTGAATTCAACCATCTTCAATATGCTTATCCCCGGGCCTTATCTTGCTCACTCTAATTGGAGGAGACTAGCAAGAAGACCATGATTAGAACCAAATTTCCTGGAGCTCCTCCCTGCTCCCTTGTGCCATATATCACTTAAGCCCCTATATTAGGCCCTTCATCTTGAATATGCAACCCATAGATATTTACTCGCTCCTTCAATGGATTTCTTTAATGTTCAAAGCCTTCTTATTAAAGGTTGGCCAGGTGTGTTAGATGCTAGGCACGTGTTGATAATGTTTTCTTCCTATTAGCAAAGTCTGGGACATCCCTCAGGGTACTGATTTGAAAGGATGTATGTCCCCTAGAAAAGCCATGTTTTAATCAAAATCCCATTTCGTAAAGGCAGAATAATCCCTACTCGATACTGTATGTTTGAATCTGTAATTAGATCATCTTCCTAGAGATGTAACCCAATCAAGAGTGGTTGTTAAACTGGATTAGGGGAGATATGTCTCCACCCATTTGGGTGGGTCTTTATTGGTTTACTGGAGTCTTTTAAAAGAGGAAACATTTTGGAGAATGAGAGATTTGGAGAGGGCAGAGAATGCTGCAGCACCACGAAGCAGAGAGTCCACGAGCCAGCGACCTCTGGAGTTGAAGAAGGAAAACACCTCCTGGGGAGCTTCATGAAACAAGAAGCCAGGAGAGAAAACTAACAGATGATGCCGTGTTTGCCATGTGCCCTTCCAGATGAGAGAGAAGCCCTGACTGTGTTCTCCATGTGCCTTCTCACTTGAGAGAGAAACCCTGAACTTCATCGGCCTTCTTGAACTAAGGTATCTTTCCCTGGATGCCTTTGATTGGACATTTCTATTGACTTGTTTTAATTGGGACATTTTCTCGGCCTTAGAACTGTAAACTAGCTACTTATTAAATTCCCCTTTTTAAAAGCCATTCCATTTCTGGTATATTGCATTCAGACAGCTAGCAAACTAGAACACTCAGGAAAATACATCTATGCATACATGCATATTACACACACATGTACAGGCACACAGGGATACATGAGAGATCAGAGGATCCGTCATGACAGCTCTTCTTCTGCTCAGTAATCTTGAAAGTCCTAACTCACCCACATTCCATTGAATCTTTGAAGCCAGGCATTGACTTCTCTCTAGCTTTGGAAGTCCTACATGGCATCTTCTTCCAATATAAGACTGCTTTGTCTACAGTAGAAAATCTGTTATTTAGTGCAACCACCTTTAGAAATTCTCTTGGCTAGATCTTCTGGATAACTTGCTGAAGCGTCCACATCACAGCACTTGCGGCTTCATCTTGCACTACCATGCAAGTTGGAGTTGGCTTCTTTCTTTAAACCGCGCTAACCAAACTCTGCTAGCGTCATACTTTTCTTCTGCAGCTTCCTCGCCTCTCGTGGCCTTCATAAAACTGAAGAGAATTAGGGCCTTGCTCTAGATTATGCTAGCTTAAGAGAATGTTGTGGCTGGTTTGTTCTTCTATCCAGACCACAAAAACTTTCTCCATATCAGCAATAAGGCTATTTTGCTGTCTTATCATTTGTGTATTTATTGGAGTAGCACTTTTAATTTCCTTCAAAAACTTTTCCTTTGCCTTCACAACTTGGCTAACTCTTTGGTGCAAGAGGCCTAGCTTTCAGCCTGTCTCAGCTTTCAACACACCTTACCTTCCCCACTAAGCTGAATCATTTCTTGCTTTTGATTTAAAGTGAGAGACATGCAACTCTTCTGTTCACTTGAACATTTAGAGGCCCTTGTAGGGTTATGAATTGGATTTATTTCAATATTGTAGTATCTCAGTGAATAGGGAGGCCCGGGAGAGGGAGAGAGAAACGACTGGCCAGTGGGGCAGTCAGAACACATGCAACACTCGTCGATGAAGTTCATGTCTTTTATGGGCGAGGTTTGTGGTGTCTCCAAACAATTACAATAGTAACATCAAAGATCACAGACCACAGGCCACCAGACAGATATAACAATAACGAAAAGGTCTGAATTACCAAAATGGACACAATGAGACAAAGGGAGCACATGCTATTGGAAAAATGGTGCCAACAGACTCACTCAAAGCAAAGTTGCCATAAACCTTCAAATTTGTAAAAGAAAAGAAAAGTGGTATCTGCAAAGCACAATAAAACAAGATATGCCTGTAATGAAGCCTAAACTCTTTCTTAAGGTGAAACTGTCTCTGGGTTGTATTCATGACTCCAGATAGGGAGCAAAAATTTGTGTTTTGCATATGTCATCTTATTTTGCTCTGTCGCCCCTTCACAACAGCTCTCTGAGGCAGGTATCAGCCTCAGTTAGCAGGAGAGGAAATCAAGAGGTAGAGAGGCTGAGTAAACAGCCCAAGAAGGTACAATCACGAGGTTGGAAAGCTCAAATGGGGACTTAATCTGTTGAAAGTCAAAACCTATGCTTTTTTCCTTCTTCCCACAGCCTCTCTGTAGAACTGTTCAGTCTTTTCCATCTCAGTACTTACCCCAGGGAGAAATTGGGGCTTTCAGCAGCTTCTTGGTCCATGTAATTTGGCTCAGGCAGCACGTGAGACTAGGCTTCTTATGCACAAGCACAGCTCCACCATCCATCTCTTCATTCAAAGAGTTGGCACAAAAGCACCTCAAAATCATTTATTTTAACCCCTTCACTTTGCAGACAAGATAGGGGGAAATAAAGGTCATGGAATTAGGTTTGTGGCTAGCCTTTTCCAATCAGGATAAGATTTTGCCCCTGAATTTTTGGTTCTCTATAGCTCAGAAATGCTATAATATGCAATTTTTAGAAAATACTAAAAATGGGTTATTAAGTCTTCTGGCAGGGTCCCAGCTTTTTTATAGCCTGCTTTTGACATAGAATTCTGACCTAACATGATTTTCAAGGGCCAAATCATTTTACTCAAAACATAAAACACATGTAACCAAATCACAGCTAGGGCTTTACACATAGACCTGTGTATATGATGCTTGCTCAGCAGAGCCTGTTATGGGGGTCTGCTCTTGCTCACGGACATGTGGGTCAGCTGTAAGCATGTGGAGCTCAGGTTGGGGTGGTGGAGCTGCACCCCAGCTCAGCAGGAGTGGCAACAGATTAACTACCTCTTTTTTAATAGCATTTCCCCCTTGGAATCATCAAGAGTTATATGGAAGTGCATTGTAACCTATTTTTAACAGCCAAGCAAAGGGAGAGAAACCTTGTATGAAGGAATTTAAATAGAATCCCCTCGGGAATGTAACACAAGCTACCCTCTAAAAAACTTTCCTGGGAAGAACAGTTTTGCTTCAGGAAGAATTTTTAAAACTCTACTGAAGAAGCATAAATAAAAGGTGTTGCAGTTATCTAAGCAAGAAGCATAGGTGGAAACTGCATTCTTGGGGAGTTGGGGAGAGGGGTTTGAGTCAGAGCGTTTGGTGTGCAGGTTAAGTTGTGGTCCATGAGAAATTAATGAGGGAGAAAAGAGAAAGTCATGCCACAGTGGAATTATGTCATAGGTCTTAACCTCAAGGCAAATATTCACCTCCAAGATCTATCATAGTCTAATTAAGAGTGTAAAACACACACACACACACACACACACACACAATCCCCAGTGTTTAAAAATGAAGGAGGTAGAGCTTCAGAAAATCTGAAAAAGAACAGTCAGTAGATAAAAGTTCAGGCCTGGAAAAGAAAGGTGAATGTGTTGGCTCTATTCCAATTAAAGACTTTTTCAAATTTTATGTCCAGATTATGGTCTAATAAGCCACAAATCCCAATGTCCATAGGGTCAAGATTATATCATTAAAGATGCTCAGAGTGGGATCTACCCTTGCCAACTCCATGGAGAATGACTCGGCTGCAACCAATTACTGCTAAGCAAAAATGTAAGTTCCTGGGCAGGCCACGGTGGCCAAGCAGGCAGAGTTCTCGCCTGCCATGCGGGAGACCTGGGTCCATTTCCCGGTACATGCCCATGCAAAAAAATAAAAATAAAAAGTGCAAGCTCCCTGTTGCCAGATGCTCTGATTTGTTCAAGAGAAGCCAGGAATCTGGATTTTTATGTAAAATATCCATCTAATAAATATGGACAGCTAATTTTTAAAACTGTTTGAATACCATATGGACAAAGCAAGTCCTATCTGTAGCCTAAATTTGCTCTCAAATTTCCAGTTTCTTCTGTCCTCTTCAAAGACTGCCTCTGTGGACCCTCAAATTCACTCCCATCCCAGGTCATTAGAATCAAAATCTGAAAACCTGTTCCTTTTTTTTTCCCCCCATATCACTGCTGTGATGGTTAGCTTTCAAGTTCGCCCAGTTGTCTGGTTAGGCAAGCACTGGCCTAACCAGGATATTTAGAGGCTGGTCGATAAACCAGAAGGCTAGGGTACTAAATCATCAGTCAGTTGACTGCAGCTGTGGCTGATCACATCTGCAATCAACTAAAGGCATGTCTCATGCAAAGGAGATAATCCAATCAGCTGGATTTGATCTGAGCAGTTGAAGACTTTTAAAGGAGAAGAGGAAATTTTCTCTGCTTTTTCAGCCAGTGAGCCTCTCCTGTGTAGTTTGTTGAGACCCTTCATCGGAGTTGCCCGATTCACAGCCTGCCCTATGGATTTTGGACTCTTGCAAACCCACGGCTGCGTGAGATACTTTTATAAAACTTATATTTACAGGTATCTCCTGTTGGTTCTGTTTCTCCAGAGAACCCTGACTAATACAATTACCTTCAAAGTCTCTTGATTATATGAGGATTTTCAAATGCTCTAGCCCTCCCTACAGGGCTCTCTGATTCCTTAGCCTCCCTCAATAAAGTTTTGTCCTGAGCATCCAATAGGAAGCTAGGGTCCAAATGAGATGCTCTATTATTTCCCCCTAAAGAAGATTCATTCATTCGTGTCGCTTAATGTTAGTTCTTGTTGTATCCTCTTTCCCTCCTTCTTTCTTTAGAGCCAAAGTTCTTATGGCCATCTGGTCCTTCAAGACAGTGCTCACATGGTTTTTCGTTCTTGCATATTTAAGGGCTTCCTTGCTTACACTCCCTCCAACCTTCGTACATGTCTCTTCTAAGTCCATATCTTATGCAACTTGTGTTTCATGACTGTCTACCCTGCTCATCTCCAAGACTTTAAGTCAGGAACTGGCAGACTTTATCTCTAAAGGGCCAGACAGTAAATATTTTTGGCTTTGAGGGCTGTCATAGATTGAGTTATGTACCCAAGAAAAATACATGTTTTTACCTTATCTATGTTCCTGTGGATATGAATCCATCGTAAACAGGATCTCTTGAGGACGTTAGGTTTAGTTAAGATGTAGCCCAGTTGAAAGATGATAGGTTTTAATCCAGATTATTACAAGTCTTCTAAAGAGAACGTGGAAGTCACTGAAGTGAGAAACGAAAGGACGTTGCTACCATATGATGGGGGGCTGCCATCCCCTGAGCATTACTGACCCTGCAAGGAAGCAGGACTTGCCTCTCAAACTTCTGGTCTCTAAAAGCATGAGCTAATAAATCCCTGCTGTTAAACCAACCCATTTTGTAGAATTTGTTCTGGCCACCCTGTCAAATTAAGAAAGAGGCCGTATGATCTCTGTTGGAACTACTCAGCTCTGCCTTGAAAGTACAAAAGCAACCATGGAGAAGGTGTAAATAAAGGGGTATGGCTATGTCACTGCAGAACTTTTTTTTGGCAAAAACAGGTTGGATTTGGACTCAGGGCTGTAGTTTACCAATCCCTTATCTAGATGGGCAAGGACTGTGTCTTATTCACATAAGCATATGTGAAGCATAACCACATGCTTCTCAGAGTGGTTATCTCTATCACTGTGTGATAGTCCTTTAACGCTGCTCTGATGAGTTGGGGTTGACCTATATATTTTCTAGGGCCTTTTGTTCCAAAATTCTGTAAGTCATTCTACCTTCTTGTACTGCCATCTGTTTGTAGAATTTTGTCTCCACCCGCTCCAGTTAAATTATAAGCTTCTAGAGAATAAGGCCATATCTAGTTTTTTTTTAAGAATTGCTAAAATACCTAATTTAGTGCTTTGATGAATGAATGTTTGTTCATTCATTCATCAAAAACATATTTTTAGATCCATATGGTACATGATGCAAACACAAAAGGTTGCAAAACAGAAAGAATCTCTGCTCCTCTCAAAGTCAGGCTCTGGTGAACTAATGATTGTATGATCATAAACTGAGATAAATGTTCTGGAAGAATGTGCGTGGTTTTATAACGCTGTTTCCTAATGAAACAAAACAATCATGGGTAGGAGTAAAAGGAATAGGAAGAAAAAATTTCTGTGAGGAAACATTGCTTGAGGCTAGATTCATTTACTCAGCCAATGTTTCTTTAGTGCTTGTTATATGTCAGACACCATTCTAATCACCCAGAATAGTAGCAACCTAACAGACAGAAGTCCATCCTTTCATGAATCTTTTTTCTAGTGGAATCTGAAGAATGAGTAGAAATTAGAAAGAAAGGAGAAAAGGGTAGAAGGAACACTCTAGAAAGAGGGAACAGTATGAAAAAGACCTGGGCAGGAGAGAACATTGCACATGCCAGGAACCTTAAGGGCAGTGTGGCTCTGAAACAGATATAGAGGCTATAGGGGCAGCGATAGAGACAGGCATAGATAGTTGTGGAATGTGATCGCATAACTTATTCTCTAAACCAGTACATTCCTGAAAGTGAAAGGAGAAATTTTATAATAATTGCTATCAGCAAAAACTGGGACAGTTTAAAGATTTTAGCATGACCACTGTGATGGTTAATTTCATGTGTCAACTTGGCTAGGTTACATTGTCCAGTTTTTGATCAAGTAAACACTGGGCTGACTGCTACTGGGAGGATATTGCATAGATAAATTAGCATCTATATTCAGTTGATTGCACCTAGGGCCAATTGCATCTACTGTCAACAAAGGAGATTGGCCTCTGCAGTGAGGGGTGTCTCCTCATCATTTCAGTTGGAGATCTTAGAACTCAGATCTCAGACGTTAGAAAGAAAACTTCCTATATCTACTTCAACCAGACCCTTTCTCCTGGGAATTCATCACCTTCATTGGCATTTCCAATTTGTGGCCTGCCCTATGGAATTTGGACTTGCCAATCCCCACAGTCACATGAGCCAATTCCTATACTGTTGGTTCTGTTTCTCTGGAGAACCCTGGCTAATACAACCATGTTTACATTTTTAAATGTTACAGTGTGGATAACTGGTGTGAGAAGGTCTGAGACAATGTGGGGAGACCAGATATTGAGCTTTTGAAGAAATCCAAATAAATAATGAAGGAGGGTAGCCTGAGTTAGAAGGTAGTGGAGGAAATAGAGAGAAATAAATTTTATAGATATTTGGAAGGCAGTTTTGACAGGATATGGACAATATTAAACATTTGTGACAGAACTGATTGGAAGGGAGGAGTGAAGAAGAAAGGGAGGTTGTGCAAGATGAAAGGCAGAGTTTATAAAGAGATTCTGACATCCAGACCTATTCTCGGCACCAGCAGCTAAGTTCGCAGGCAGTGTGTTGAGTACTGGTCTTCAAAAACCTGGACATTGCAATGAGCACCACAACCTCCATCAGTTATTATTAGTGAGGGTGTGACAGAGGCTTTGAAACTGGAAAAAGGCTGATAGAACTAACTGTTCCCCAATGTA
Source organism: Myrmecophaga tridactyla (assembly GCA_004026745.1). Classification (NCBI taxonomy): domain Eukaryota; kingdom Metazoa; phylum Chordata; class Mammalia; order Pilosa; family Myrmecophagidae; genus Myrmecophaga; species Myrmecophaga tridactyla. The sequence continues at coordinate 37,427 of PVIY010017453.1, read as the reverse complement.
CAATGAGTACCAATTTGTGCTTGCATCAAAATTGCAGACAGAGTTCTTGTACTTTAAGGAAAATTGGAGATCCTGGTAGTTTTCATGGCCCAAGACAAAGAGTAAATAGCAAGGCAGTAGAGGGTGTTTTAATGTCAAAGGTTCAATATCGGATACTGGACGCCAGAAATCAGATTAAAAAGTTATAGAGAGTGACAACCAGACCAGCAAACAAGAAGGCAAGAGCTATGCTTTGTGGACATTGATATTTCAGAGCCTTTTAGCTGAAATGCTCGACCAAAGATAGATGTGGAAGCCTAGTTTAATGCATAATTCAAAAACCACCAGAACTCACTGCAGTTTTAAATGAGATGTTGAAATGGTTATCTAGCATTAGTGCAGAGTGACTCTTCATCAGTCATTTCTGTTGCCAGTGCATTGTTGCCCAGGTAGGAGAATTGTTTAGTTATCTGAGAGCTTTCAGTCAGTCTGATTGCATTTGACCAGGGAGACCTCAGCAAAGATGTCACTTCTGCCTTTACCCTCAGGCACCGTCAGAGAGGAAAGCAAAAGACTCTAGAGTGACCCAGGCTCTCAACACAAAGGACAAGAATCCTCGGTATCTTCCTCCTAAGCCCTCACACTACTTCATTGTTAGCCAATTATTTTACCCCTTTACTTAGGAGGGTCCATTTGCAGAATTGTTCAATGTAAAATATTCGCCTGTCTTTACCACGCAGAGGTACTTGAGAGGGGAAAAATTAGCTTAAATAGGGAGCCTCCTTGTGTGTGCACGTGCTGTGCTGCTTCATGTAATACCCCATCACCTCTCACCTCTGCGCAGCCCCCATTTGAAACTCTCTAGAAATAAGTGTGTGACAGTAGTTCCACCTGCCGCCGGATGAGAGAATCAGGCTGAGAGCTGATGCTGTAAAATGTTGTACCTTTACTTCTTTCAAAATGAAAGCATTCAAGTAAATGATCACTAAAGAAGATATTATAGAAATGTATTTCAGGACTTGGGAAGATGTTCATAATAAATCAGTAGTAAGAAAGTAGATTGTAAAACAGCATGCTCAGTATGATCACATTTTTATTTTTAAGTATGTGTATAGAAAAAAATCTTGAAGGATGTAAAGTAAATCCTAAAAGTAGTATTTCTAGATTGCAGAATTGGTTATGATTTTTATTTTCTTCCTTTGGATTATCTCTGTTGCCTAAATCTTCTGTGATTTTGTATTACTTATAAGAAAATATAAATCTTACACTATAATAGTCAACATTCAAAAATATGCATGGAAGCCTCACTAAAATTTCAGTAGGTGAAACAGGGCTATAATGAGGCCAATGGAGTGTAATGGTTAAGAATGTCGATTGAAATTAGACTGCCTTGCTCTGGAACCTTTAGTAATTTAATTAATCCTTCTGTGCCTCAGCTGACCCATCTGTAATATGGGAAACATAATGGTTGCCAACTCTTAGAGTTGTACCAATAAATGAAAAAAAATGCTTTTATATTGCTTAAGGTACAGTAAGCTCCCAATGAATATTAGCTAATATTGCTATTACTTCAAGTGATAATTCCTCTTGAATAGATGCTGAGAAGGTTTCTGGTATGGAGAGTTAAATTTTATGGACAAAAAGTGCTTCGAAGAATGCTGTCTGTAGGGCAGGCTGATGCCACACACATTGTAAAAGTAGCAGTTCATGGAAAAACATCAACATGTAGAGGGACTGACACTTCCTGCTTCTTGTATCTTTGGATATCACAGCTTTCCTAATATTTTTAAGTAGCTCTGGCTGCCTATGGATTCTCAAATAAAGAAATTCCAACTTTATCAACTGTAGAAGCTCAAGAAATGGTAAGATGTAAGAAATTCTTAAAAACAAAAGGCATTTTAACACGTTTTACGCAAAGGATGATTTCATGAGATGTGAAAGTCATGAAGAAATCCCAGCACCAGATCTGGAAATACTACCTGTTAGCGTTCCTGGTAACATTCCTGAACACTGAACTGAGGCTTCCATTTTGGAACTGTCTAGATAGCTTCAAGGACAGTAGCTGGCCTATTTAAGCTATGTGTTGGAACTAATGAGTGTTTGGGATATATATGGGCGGGAAAATAACTTCAACTTTTTAAGAGCTTTGTTTGAAAACAAGTAGGTGCGTTAAGAATGCTCAAAGCAAGATTATCTAAGCCACTTACAGTTATCTGATCTGAGAAATTGTGGGAGATATATCTGAGTTCAGCCCGCTCGGCCAAGTATGTCTTTGGCCCCCAACTGAAATATAGTAGGTGTGACTTCCCTAATAATGCAGAGGCTTCCTGAATGCTGACACACCGAACTAAGCAATGACAGCCACCAACTACGTAACACTTAGATGGGAACATGATGTCATGTGTGTTTTCAAGACCGAGGGCACATAGGAGATTATTTTTTCTCAAGAAATGCCCGAGTGTGGACATGTCTACGAAAATGTAATGCTCAACCCACTTCCTTCTGACGAGTCTTAAGGACCTTTCTTAGGGTGTATTTTCCGCGAATGTTGTGCGATAGAGGGGAAAAGGTCCACCTCTTGACAAGTGATATACTAGGCCAGTAATTCTTTTTTTGAGATGTCAGATATCTACTTTATTATGGTAAGAAAGTGACAGTCAATTTAAATCAAAATTTATGGAGAACATTAGGAGCTGGGAGAACTTTGGCTAATCACCGTAATGTCCCCAACAAATGGTAAATGAAAGCATAAGGAAATTGAGTTAACACAAGTTAAAAGTTCACATGCTTACTGAATTATATTAGAAGACCTGTGACTTAATTAAATTATCTGAAACTGCTCATTTAGCTTCTATTGTACTAGTGAACATTTATGCAATCTTACTGTTAGATAGATATTAAGTAATAGGGTTTGGATTGGGTCAGATTGGAAGGACCTTAATGAGGCTGAACAGGGGAAAGTTTAATCCATCATGAAGCATCATTCTGAATCGTTCCATTGAATATTATTAGGCAGAGATTTCCCTGGTTAGTTGGTTACTCTCTTATATCTATCATTCTGACATTTTGAATAATTGAAAAATCAAACAGGAATTTTGTACATGGGAAAAATTATCTGATGCAGAAGAAATGTGCTATTGATCACCTAATCTTTGATTTCTTCTTTAGTCTGTATTTGCTTTATCAACTGTAGAAACTCAAGAAATGGTAAGACGTAAGAAATTTTGAAAAACAAAAAATGCATTTTAACACATTTTACGCAAAGGATAATTTCATAAGATGTAAAAGTCAAAATTTGATGCATAAAATCACATCATTAATATGTGTTTCCCTAATTTTAATTCATTTAAGTCAGTAATTTCTGAAATCCAAGGTCTTAAGATGGAGACTTGTTATTTTCAAAATACTTTTACTATATAGCACGTAGTGTTTGGTAACTGGATATGTGTAGCATTTCTCCCTTTTATGCCTAAGTTTATTGAGAAGTATAGAAAGTCTCCATAACTGGGATTTGCCACGAATTATGTGTACCGTCTCTTCTCGGGGAGACCCAGAGTGAGCCCGGAGTGGAGCTTTGTGTCCTCTTATAGATGAGCCAAAGCATCTGGTAACTTTTGCTGCAACTGAAGAAGTGTGACCTTTAGTTCAATCATTAGAAAACAATTTAGATATAAAACCATCATTTTTTTAAAGTCATAAAACCTTTGGGAATCTGCCACTTTTCTGGTGGCACTATATGGAAAAAATAAATTATTTTCCATAATACTTGGTAAAGCACACATACACACACTGAGAAATGAATAAAAAAAAATGTATGCCTCCCGCAGGCTTGTTTCAAGCTATTTGCTGGGGGGTTGGGGAAGAGGAAAGCTGCCTCCTCTTCACTGCATTTAAAGAATTAATTCTCATATGAAATGAAAGGTCCCGTCCAATCCTATTTCACGGTAGCTTTGAGTGCTTGACTGTACCAAAGCAAAGGGCATTACTTGATTGTTCATTGCTGACATCACTTTACACCAGAAGGTGGCAACTGTTTTAATAATTGCACTAACAAATCTGTTTTGCCTTCAGATTAGATTTTTAGAGACAGTGTTCATTTGGTTATTGTCATGAAAATACCTTTTAAAATCAGTAGCATTCCCTCACAGATCTGTATCTAGACTGCCTCTTTCCTTAATGGGCTGAAATATTATATTTGTTTTAAGATCATTGTAAACTGCAAAATGTCTACATTTGCACTTATTTCACCTTGTTTGTTCACCTGAAACAATTAAAAGGATTCCACTTAAGATGACAGCTTTAACGCCCTGATAGCACCATAAAGTTTGCGTGTACATCTAGTATACGAACAATTTCTTCGGTTGACCATGATATGTGAAAAGGGAGGTGTGCAAATAAGATTTATGTCGCTCTGCAAAGCAAAATCTTTCGTGTATAAATCACAAGGCATTTATGTCTAACTTACCTCACAAGGTGGCAGAATCCCATAAATTCCTCAATTAAAACTGAGTGGAAGTTAAAAGCCTTCTCGAAGCTCAGCAGTTCACAAAAAGTCTTACCAGCCTTCTTAGCTGGATGGCGAAATGCATTGGAACCTCCAAAATACCAATACACTGCAAATGCCTGAGGATTTATCTCCTAACACAATTTTCCAAAACCTATCATCAGAATACTGTTTACCATCCATAAAGAAAGAGGAAGAAGAAGGGGAGGTAGAGAATAAAGTTGGCTCTGTGAAACCACAGCATTCATTGCAGATGGCCCCTTTTTCCCCAGCTTAGGATACCTAAATGACAAAGGGATAAGAGGCCAAGGGTGAGAGCTTGTTTTTTGTAAAACTGAGCACTCCAGACATTTGTCATCCAGAAAAAATGCCTGCCTCGCAGCAGGATAGATTTTTTTTAAATCTTTCAGTGCTTTTCTCTAATTGGGCTTCCTAGACTTTTCACACATCCTTTACCCCCACAGGTCCACAAAAGCCAAAGTTCTCCCCTACCCATAAATCACAACTTGAAATAAAATTTTTTAACAATATACCATGAACACTTAGAATGTACAAAACAGTTTATAATATATAACATACTAAAGCAATAGGAATTAGCATGTCAGATTTCTCATTAGTAAATTCTAATAATGGCTAACATAAAAAATGTAACCGTCTATTAATATTTTTTCTCAATTCACAGTTAAAAAAAAATATTACAGTGTCTGAGCATCTATGCAATACTCATGTAGGAATTTGTTTTACCAAAATGATTTGGCATGCCTAAACTAGTGTGAGCAATATGAAAATTTAAAAGATAGTCGAGTGCCCATTCTTTAATTTTACTAAAATAATGAAAAACATATATTACTTGAGCTTACAAAGCATGTAAATACTAATTCAAATGAAGCATCTATTTTGTACATGTATATTGCATTTTTCTACTCAGTATTAAAAACCATTTCTCTTTTTATGCTCTGCTTGCTTCTGTCTCCTAAAACTATAAAGAAATATTAATCTTGAAAATCATCCACTGGCCCTTTCTAAACTCTGTCATGTTTAGAAAACTTTTCTCTTTAAATCTGAGGACTGCTTAATCTACATAGTCCCTTGTAAATTTTAACAACTGAAATAGAATGTAAACAGTTCTTCCTTTGAAAAGCACTGATAGTAAGACTTAATGTATTGAGGGGGGTTGTTTGCTTCTCGTGGAAAATCGAGATGTAAATATTAGACGATTAAGAGGGGACTGGACAAGAATTGATAACTGGATGTTCGTGTCTGTTGACCTTAGAGACGCATGCAGACTCTGCCACACCCAGGCGCTGCACAAATTACACACCACCCTTATGCCCCACTGCAGGAAATATTGTGAAGACACCGTTACCCAAGAGCTAACACTGGCAAGTTCTAAAAACTCTCTTAATATTAAAGAGGAAAAAAAAGAACAAGGAAAAATGTGTTTCCTTCGGTGTGTCTTCTTTGTGACACACAGATGGATCTGTCGTTATGTACAGGTCCCTCAATAGTGCATGAGAAAAAGTGAAAGCAAGCTATGACTGAGGAAGACAAGTGAGAGAAATCTGAAATATATTCATTAGTTTTCTTTCAAATCCATTTTATGGGCTTTCTATAGTGAAGTGTTTTCTCATGGTTTTTGGCTTTATTTCTGACACCAACCGTGTTTGGGTTGACTTTTGAGTAAGGAAGATTGAAGAGTAGATTAAAGGTAAAATGCAGCGATGAGTTGCAGTAGAATTAGGTTGGAATTGTAATCTTTTGTTTTTGGTTTCAGTACTCTAAAAGATAAAATCGGTCTCTAAATCACAGATTATGGCTCTGGGGACTTTAAAAGATATCTTTTGAATGTAGAGAAAAGTGCAGTGAGAGGCACAAGGCCTTGGAATTTATTAGCATTGCCAATTACCCGCTGAGTATTTTTGAACAAGTAACGTCACCTCTTCGGGCCTTGATTCTTTATCTCCAAGGTCATTCTAATACTGTAAGTCAATATGTTGAGTTCTAGCAGAGTGTTTGGCCCATGAAAGAAATATAACAACACAGGTTTTTCTATAACTGGGGTTTCCCAGATACATTTAGGACAGAATTACTAACCTGAGATGGCTATGCTCACCAGTGCTGTGCCCCGAACATCCGTCCATTTTCATTCAGGGTAAATGTGGTTAATAGATGGAAAAACTGTTTAAAATTAAAATAATACGCTTTGGAGGATGCACCCCAAATCACCACTTCTATGAGCTCCTACTGAAGGGAAATTCCTCTTCATTGGATAAAGATGAAGACACATGACGTGCATGAGACCACGTGATGGCAATGAATACCTAAGAAGGAAGCATCAGAACTATTTTTCTTGTATTAAGCTTTTAGGCTGGGTTGTGCCAACATGTACTGGTTGAAGACAGTATTAATATTAATGAAGGATGGAAGTCTGAGATCTAGTGACTCTCATTTCCCGACCCCCACCGTACTTCCTTTCATGCTAAATCCATTAGTATAGATGGGTCGACATTAATAAACAAAAAGGACAAACCAGCTCTCAATCCAGGGACAGTCTAATTGACCCTTGTTCCCCATTGGCCATACATGGCCACAAGACGTTTGACCTATTCAGTGACATTTATTATTGATTTATTTATTCTATGTACCTCAAATCAATTTCTCCCTAGGTGCCTTGCACTTCTTACACTTCAAATGTATTAAAAAGTTAAAATCTCTGACAGGCAGAGCTTCAAAAATAAATTGAGGACAGAGTCTGTCATTTGTCTTTATAACCCTTGGAAAACTTCTATAGAGTTTTGCACAGCGGCTTCTGCACAGTAGGTACTCCATAAATGCTCACTGAATGGAACTGAATTGAATTGCATTGTCAGATTATAAACTGTTTAATATGATTTTATTATCACCTTTCAGATTGCCCTGTAGTTATAGACACATGCCTGAATATATATGTATATATACACGTTTCAACAAATAAACTTAGTCCTGTGAATCCAAATAAAAACATACAGTGACTTTTTCTCTGATGGCTTGATACGGAATTCTTTAAACCTTAGATTTGCAAATGAATTTTGTTATGGGTATGAAAATAGCCATAGGGTTTTCTGGATTGTAAAAAAAAAATTAGGTTGTAAGGTTATTTTATAATTGGAAGGGAACATAGAGGTCAAGACATCTTTCTTGTAGTCTTCAGTGTGCATTTCTTGTCACTTAAGGGTTTCTTCAAGCACCCCACAGACTACTGAGGGGTAGGAAGGCAGAAAAACGGGGATGAGCAGTGCTCAAGGCCCTCAGACCTTCTCTCCATCCCTTTAGCAAAAGATCTCATCCACTTCAATTTATTTGATATAGTAATATATTGGCTTTTTCTGTAAGAATGCATTTGAATGACAGTTTGCACTGCTTACAAAATAATTGATGCCACCAGTCTATAATATTCAAAATTCAAGCCATTTTGCAAACAGGTAAGCTTAGGCACAGAGACTTTAGACAGCTTTGTCAAGGTCAGATCACAGGTAGTTTTCGTATCTGAAGAATTATTCATCTGCCGGTGAGGCTCATGCTCTTGAGTTCTTGAGAATTGCACAATGGTAACGACTTTCAGATTCTTCATGTCATGTGCTAGGGCTAACTCACTTTAGCAATCTAACCCCTAGGAAGATGTAAGGCTGTGCTTTTGCAATTGACAAGCCAAAGCAATAATGTTTGGCAACAAACCACCCCATAGTGGGAACTGCTTTTCAGCCTCAGCCTGGTTTTTGTCAAACCAGCAGCTGTCCTATCAGTCAATTAGTGACCAGTGACAAAATGCATTTTTAAAATCAATTAGCAGCCCCTCCAACTGAACAAAGATCCCTGGGTATGCTTTTTACCAACAAGACAAGAGCTAAGAGTGAATATAGCTAAAAAGATCATGAAGGCTTAGAAGTATAGCCCTAAAACCTGGCAAAGTCATACAGAGGTTAGCGGATCATACCACGCATTCGGCAGGACTCCAGTAGCTCATCCCAGGCAAAGACGAGAGCTTTCCTACTCAAGATTCACACGCACACATGCTTTTTTCCGGAGAATGAGAGTCCCCATTATTTTCAGTAGCTCATTCATAAACAAACTTCATTATAAGGAATCCATGGTTATCCAGTCTCTCTTCCATAGTCAGCAGCCAAAGTGCAGTCTTCTTGTGCTCTCTTAGGATTCCTAGGTAGAATGATTATTTATTATCTTCCATAAAATCATCCATAATTCTAGTATTAAACATCCTTTCAGTGTTTTTTTGAGAGTTAATAACAGTTTACTTAATCTTTCTTCTGACCCCTTTGTTCCTCTAAAATAGAATTTTTACACTGAATATAATTTTCTCGGCACAATGGTTTACATGTATTAGATGCTTTTAAAATATCGAGTTACAAAATTATTTCCCCATGATATAACAAACTTAATATTTAGATATATAGATATAAAAGCTCTCATTAAGCACGTATCAGATAAACACACTTCCAAATGGAAAAAGTGAAAAATATCTGGGCAATTCAATGTTAACTGTGACCAAGGTCACAAAGTAATCAAGGTTGTAGAAAACGGCAGTTGCATTTGCAAAAGAAAAGCTAGTAAATACTAACTATTTTAAACTGAAGAAATGTAATACCAGGAATCAGTTGAAAGGGTGAAGGAGCAAAACAGGGGAGGATAAACTTACTTAAATATCAGTAATCACAGGAAGCAGCTAAAGTCCCTATCGTTGAAATAACCAAGGTAGAAGTAACTACGGAAAGTAGCTTTCAACCCAGGAGTGGGGGAAATAAAGAAAAGAGATGAGCTTTCCAGACCTTAGGAGCTCACAGGAGGAACCCTGCAAGCCTGGTACTCAGACCTCTGGGGTAAGCAAGCACAGCGGTGGTTTGACAAGCAAAAGGTGATGACGTTCCTCCTGAGGAGGCCCAGCATGTTGGTCCTGAGACTGACAGTCAAGGCTTGTGCCTTAACTCTCTTCTACTACCAGAGTGATGCTAACAGGAGCTGAGAACAGAAAGCAAGTTCTTTCTTCTTCACTTTTGCCTTTCAGTTGTCTCCCATGTGCAGAACTTCACAGGAAGCCAACTGCAAGGAGTGTAGGAAGTATGCTGTGTAGACTTCCAGTCCCAGTATCACAAAACAAAGTATAGAAGAGTGGGTTGAGACCTCTGAGTCCAGCCTTTCTTAAAGTTCAAGGAAACTGATTTAATTGTACAAATGAACAACAGACAATTTTTTAGAACAAATCCCCTACAAAGTTATGGTAAACAAAGAGAGTGAGATCACCAGACCATTCCTACAGAAAATGAAAGCACGCTAGAAAGACACGCCCTGTGAAATAACAAAAAGAGTAACCTACTATTTCAAAACAAGCTTAAGGAAATGCAATACATGAAAGAACGACATGAATCTGAATTAGAAAACTGAGAAATGAGGTGACAGACTTCAGGAAAGACTTAGGAATAAAAGTAAATGTTTGAGAAATTATGACTAAACTAGAAGGAACAGCAGAGCTTATAAACGTAAGCAATAATGTCTTAACAGAAACAGAAGGTGAAAAAGAGCAAATGTTTCAGCTTCAAAAAAAACGAAGAAATCAAAAGGATTCAAGCAAAAGTGATAAATATCGAAGAAAAACAAAGAAAATCAAATATGTGGTTAATAGGTTTACTGAAGAAGTAAACCAAAACAAGAGAATAGAATAAATACTGAAAACAAAAACTCAAGAAACCTCTCCTGAAACAATCATGTAAAGTACATAAAATGTACACTGCATATCTAAAAACAGAATCGCCAACATTGAGATGCCATCTGGTAATATTGATGAGCTCTAAATGAAATAGAAAAAAAATCCTTTGAGCATCTTAAAAAAAAAAAGAAAGGAAACCCCCCCCATGATTTATAAGGGAAAAAAAATATTATCATCTGACTTTTCAATAGCCAATGCTTTATGCCAGATGAAAATAGAGTAACATATTTAAAATATTCAAGGAAATATTCAAGGGGTCAATGAAATGTGACCCCTGCCATACAGCATACAAAAAAAAAAGTGAAGAATGGGGAGAGCGTATGCAAAATAACTTTTTAAAGTTTACAGTAAAAATGCTTTATGCCAGATGAAAATAAAGTAACATATTTAAAATATTCAAGGAAAGAAAGCATGAGCCAAGGATTTGAAATCTAGAAAAACTGACTTCCAAGTATAAAGGATACAGTTAAACTGTTATCAACATGCGAGAACTCAGGGAATATGTTCCCATGAGCCCTTCCTGAGGAATCTACTGGAATGAATGAGCTTCAGACAAGCAAAATGAGCAGAGAGATATTAATTTACGGACTGATGGTGAGCATAAATAGATACTTACCTGTAAAAGTAAGACTAAAGGACAATGTTTCAGTTTGGTAAAGCTGCCAGAATAGATACACCAGAAATGACTGACTTTTACAAAGGGGATTTATTTGGCTACAAAGGTACCATTCTCAGGCCATGAAAATGGCCGACTTGTGGCATCAAGAGAGAGATACCTTCTCTGAGGAAATGCTGCTGGCATCCAGTGTTCCTCTGACACGTGAGAAGGCGTCTGGCAACATTTGCTGGTCCTTCTTTCCTGGATTCTGGTTTCAAAATGACTCTCTCAGCTTGTGTGGGTCCTTCTTGCTTCTGCTGGGACATTCTGATTCTCAGAGCTTCCTTCCAAGTGTCTCAGCCTTTTATCCTCTTATAAAGGGCTCTAGCAGGAGGACTAAGATACACCTTGAATTGGGTGGGTCTCATCTCCATGGAAACAGCCTAAGCAAAAGGTCCCACCCCCAATCTTTCTGTACCTACAAAGACGGATTAAAAGAATACAGGCTTTTCTGGAGTACATAACAGATTCAAGCCAGCACTGAGGGTTAAAAAGCAGACAGCATAGTATGTAAAATGTCTATGATGCTCTGACAAGGTATATATAGCATGACTGTTAAAAAAGAGAGGGAGAGGGAGGTGCGAGGGTAGTTCAGTGGTAGAATTCTCGCCTGCCATGCGGTTCAGTTCCCGGCGTACATGTCCCAGAAACAAACGAACAAGCAAAGAAAGAAAAAACAAACAAAAATTTAACAAATGGTGCTGCAATAACAGGATACTCACATGGAAAAAAAAATGAAATGTGACCCCCGCCATACAGCATACAAAAAAAAAAAGAATAGGGAGAGCGTATGCAAAATAACTTTTTAAAGTTTACAGTAAACATATTGGTGATGATATTTGTATTTTTATTTTGACAGTGTTACGCATGTAATATGAAATAAAATGAATTCATTATTATTGAATTTTTTAATACTTTCATTGCCTAGATCCTTAAAAATCAGAATTCTAGATAAAAAAATAAGGGTTTGGGATAGATTTATGATGTGTAAATAAAACTGTTTAAAACAAATAGAAACAGCATCTCCAGAACCTTAAAAAAAAAAAAAAGAAAAAAGTGAATCATAGCACGTAATAGAGAGGAGGCTATGGAATAAAGGAGGAGATACTGATTTTATCTTTAAAGATAGTTTATCTTTAAAATTATGTACATACTGAGCTCTATCTGCTGAAAAGGACTTAAAATAATGATCAAACTAGCAACAATAAGCAACACTTGGTATGCAGCTTATAGCTTACATACCTTTTCTCGCTCAAAGAAATCTAGGGCTTCTTGGAGGAATGACCGACCCCAGGTCTAGAGCAAGAAACATACAATGTAAGCCTGGAACATCTTATATTCCAGGCAAAGAAGCTATCAAAAGCTCAACTCTGCAGGGAAAAATCATTACCCTCTCCCTACATGGGACATGACATCCAAGGGTGAAAATATCACTGACAACATGGGGTGTGGCTCCCAGGGATGAGTCTGGCCCTGGCAGCATGGGATTGACAACATTTTCTGGACCAAAATGGTGAAAAAAAATGTAGTAAAATAAGGCATCAGTGGCTAATAGAGATAAAATAGAGTCAAGAGGCTATTCTGGAGGCTATTCTTATGCAAGCTTCAGCTAGATGGTGCTATGGTTTGCTAAACCCATAATATGTTGGGTTTGCTAAACCAACATAATCTAGGGCTTGGACTGAGACTCTACAAAGGTTTCATGCACTAATTTGCCCTCCTGAAACATATCATTCCCGGAGGGTTCCTTGGGCAGATAAATCCTGAAACTCAGAGGAACCAGCCTCTCCAAGATTATCAATGAATTACATCCCTTTATCCTTTACTTTCTCAACATGTAAAGTCGGAACAGGCATTGCCCAAAGATCCCTGTAGATTGGAAGAAGGATTAAAGGAGAAGGAGGAGATAAAACAGAGAAAAATGGGATTTAACAAATGAGTATGGCTGCTCAATCATTACTCCAGTATTTTGGAGCAGCAAGGAGGAAGAATCTGAGATGGTGGAATGGTAGCACATGTCAAGCTCTGGGATCTGTTCTGTAACTACTTATTGAAGTGTGCTTTGAAAATTATTGCTTTGTTCTTTCTTTGCTTTGTATATATATTTTTTACAATTTATAAAATAAAGCTATCGAAAGCTATAATGGTCATGGCAAAGGATCCAAGGGCCAGTAAAAAGCCCCACTGGCTGAAGATTGTATAAATTGAACTTTAATAATGATAATCATTGCAATGAATTTAGTCCCTTAACATCTGTCAAATCCATTAATTAATACTATTATACTTTTAAAAGTATTGGAAACCTTCAGAAGATAAGGAACCAATTCATTATCTTGAAAACTGGTAAATAAAAAGGAAAGAATCTGCCTTTCATGTATGAACTGTACCACTGAGTAGTCAAAGGAATCAAATAGTAGCTGAAGAGAAGTATCTATGTAAGTGAAAAAGAAATAATAGAGCTAGAATATCACTATTTTTGTAACCCATAATGAATGAATATTTCTGGACAGTAAATATTAATGGCTAAAATCACAAAAATTGTAACAACCAGCATTTATGCACCTCATATCATTTTGCTTAATTTATTATGGAAAATATGACTAAACAATAAGGAAGATTAGAGCATATAAAGACTACCTCTAGTCTTGCCAAAGGGGGGCACCTGGTCTCATCTCTGGATTTAGTCGCAGAGGAACATGTTGTAATGAACCAAGAATGTTAATCAGCAAAATTCAGATGATGGGAAACTCTGCAGTTTAAACAGCCCAAATTCTTCAACAAAATATAAGCAAACAAAAGGATAGAGGAGAAATTTAGAGATTAGAAGAAATTTAAAAGACACATCTTTGTTTTCTTAATGGATAAGAATATACTGTAATTTCTAGAGAAGCGCATTTGTATGATAAAACTGTAAGAAGAAAAATTCAAGATACAACTATAAAAATCAGGGTAATAGTTATTTGCAGTGGGAGGGATGAGGTGGGTTTAAGAGACACATGCAGGGGCTTCTGGAGCGACTGAGCATGTTCTGTTGTTTGAGTGGGTGTGTTTGCCTTGCTGGGCCATGCATCAGATCTGTGTGCTTTATGTGTCTCTGTTTTACTTTACAATTCAAAATATTTAAAACTTCAAAAGCCCTAACAGCAGCTTTCTGTTTCTTCTCATCTCCCTAAAACAATTTCTTTATCTCAGTGTCAGCAACAGCTCTAGCCCTGCTATGCCTCCTTAGGCTCCATCCTCTGAAGACTTCCTTCTATTTTGTGTTAGGTGATCAATGAATATTAGTAATGATTACTGCCCAAGATATAACGCCCAGCCCACAGACCCCTTCGGACATAGAAATCACTTGGATTTCTTATATTCGGAGCACTATGCTTTGTTGCATGGGTCTCTGCTACTCTTCCCACCCCAGGTCTAGAGCAAGAACCAGGGACCTATAGATTCATTCAACATATCCTTATTAAGTTCCTAACACCATGTATTATAGCAGTGAACAAAACAGGTTGAGACTTTTCTCTCCTGGGCCTACATTGCATCGGTTGGCTCTGTATGAGGATTATATCCTCAGCATCCTCAGCATCATAATTAGCACATGGACATATTTTGAGGATCCAGGGCCCCGGAATCCCCCCCATACTGAGAGCAGGGCATTGTGCGTAGCCACCTACAAGGCCAGGACAGACATTAAAAGTCATCAGACTACCTCAGGGGGGAAAGAATGTGCAAATAGTATCATAAACAAGGCATTGTAACTCCCCTCCCCTGATCACTGCTGATAACAATCCTCCAAACTCCTGTGTCAGGAGATCCTGCTGCAACCCTTTTATCACACCCTATGAAATGTATTTGTCCTGAACCCTTATAAGCTGCCCTCTGGCACTCCCCGCCATTTAACAGGGTGCTAACCTTCATTTTCCATGGCCAGCAGGCACCATGGAAGATCTCTTGTTTATAAGTTCTAATAAACTTCATGCTTAACTCCACGCCAGATGTGTCCTTTGGTCTTCAGGTTGCCCCAACCCAACCTGTCCAAGAGCTAGTTTAGAACCCATATCTTTTTATGGGGGGGAGTGGGTGGGGTGGGAGGGTACAGTTCAACCCACTCTACCTTGTAATAAACACCAACGGTAAGCATTTCTCTCTTTCTGGCAACCTGGAAAAGCCTAGCACATCACTTGGCTTTAATCCTCTTCTCTGACCATCGTTTCTCTTGAATCTACAACAATACCACCACCAAGAACATCAGATTCGACCCAATGATCACAGAGCTTTGTGAAATGCTTGCAACTGTTTTTTGAAATTTAAGGATCATAAGCCATCTCTTCCCTTCAAATCCAGTGTCTCCACCTGAGGCTAGATCTCATCACGTCACATGTCAATTAGTTAGAACATCCATTTCTTCAAGTCAGAATCTTCAATGGCTACGTGCACTGCTTGAAGCCCAAACTCCAAGCTTTTTTCCACAGCCTCTCAGCCTTCCACCTTCTGACCATAGCCCAGCCTTCTATACTTTTCTTATGGGGACCAGATATCAAAATATTTAAGAACTTTGAGTTGTAATCAGGCTATAGGTTGGGGTTCAATTTGCGGTTCTATCCTTGTTATCTATAGCCACAAAAGGGTACTCAAAGGTAGAATAGCTCAACTCTGGGGTGTATGCATTCCTGGGATTCCTATGCATTCCCAGGAGAGCTGTTCCAAAATAGTGCCAGGGGCTGAGGGGGAAAGTCTCTTGGGATTCACCCACCCTGGTATAAAGCCAGGCACTTAAGAACAATACCTGACTTTGAACATAAAGAATATCAACTGAAATGGCTGCAACACAGTGGGACATAGTTACAACTTGTACAAAGAATCCGCAAGAGAATCACTATGGGTTGAGCTATAGAAGGAGATGTTGAACTTTCAGTTAGTGAGCACATGGAGGTCTTCAGCAATTTATCTAAAAATTAAAAGAGCTATGGTGGTATTGGTGCCTTAGAGTGGAGAAGCAGGTCATGACTGTAGCAATTGTACTACCTTCTATTGGGAATGATCTTTTCATAAATATATGAAATTCCTTGAAGATGATGCGATTGATTTAGTAGACTTGTTCATCAATCCTTTAATTGCTCAATTACTAGCAATGGTTAGGAGACAAAGCTTGATATTTGAGTATTAGGGATGTCTGTCTAGTATCATGGCCAAGAATCAAAATGCTCCTTTTTAGGAATTCAATCTCATTTTGTCAAGTGATACAGAGGAGATCTTTCCTGTGAACTCATCAAATTGTGCTAAATTAGTTTCAGAGTCAGATGTACATGGTGAATCAGTTCTGGGGTCTTCCCTCACCTTGTACTGTCTGGTGTCTGAGGCTGACTAGGAAGGGAATTATAAGAGCATGGTTTTGGGAATCAGCCTGTCTGGACAGAGCCTTCCTCTGTCTGTCAGAAGCTGTTTGAACTTGGCCAGTTTCTCAGCGTCCTTAAGCTTCAGTCTCCTTATCTAAAAACCTGGATCAGAATTGCACTTATCTCTTAGGGTTAGTAGGAGGATTAAATGAGATAAGGTACATCAAGTACTTAGGAGAGCATTTGGCACTCAGTAAGTGCTCAATAAATGTTCTCTATCCCTCGGGTTGTATTATCTTTTATACCAGAAAACCATGTTGAGAGTGGCAGTTTAAGGAGACAGTATCAAAACAAATTAGCTTTATGAAATACTATGACCAATCATTTTTATTTTTAGTTAAAAATAAGGAACTTTCAAAAATAAATCTCTTTTAACAAGTTTAAAAGTTGGCCCACTTCAAAAAGAATTTTTCATAAGAAACAAGAGGCTAACAGAATTAATTATACTCAACTAATATTTATAAACTTTCAAAATTATATATATATATATCACTCTATATATATACTAGGAGTAAACTCACCATCTAAAAAGTCCCTAAACATAAAATCTGCCTGGTAAGTTCATTCTAGAGAAGTAAAATGTAAACTCAGCTAAGACACACTTTTAACATTGCCCAAGGCAATGGAGAATATTTTAGATACTAAAATCTGGTAAGAATAAAGACAGAAATCAATTGTTCTTTCATTTCACCCATAAGATCTTAATAATTAGGTTCAGAAAAAAAGAATTTTACCTTCATCTGACACTATTAAACTTTGAATTCAATCAACTGCTCCTCATAATGAATTTTTTTAACTCAAATTTTTAAATTACAAAGAAAGATAAAATAGAATGGAATGCCAGTGAACATGCAACTTCTGGCTCTCATGCATCTTCACTAATAGGCAAAGCTCAACTCCAAAAGACTTGCAATCCAGAGCTATCAATCACTCATCCCATTGCCTACAGCAGTCTCTTCTCTCTGCCTACAGCCATGCCAAAGGGAAGGAATCCCCTTCATTCAACATCAGAAAAGCTTCTCTTTTGAAATCAAATCCGGTTCTTCTTAAAACATCATGGTTGTGCCATTATATGGATACTGAGTGACAAATAATACTTGATGTCCAAATGGCCCCTTTCAAGCTTTCTGTAATATCACTGATAAAATTAAGATGAACCCTATCCTCCATAGATTGTCACAGATATATGAATGAACTTTATTGTATCAGGTGTCCTTTTTGTCTGAGGTATTGCACTTTGCATCTTCTGGGGCCAGATGGGGTTTTTAAATGTAAATCACAGCCCTCTAATGCGATGCAGGTAAAGAAGATACCAGGGCCTTCTAGTAACCCAGCCTGAGTTTGGACCAATGAAGTGCTGATAATAGTTAACAATTACTAGGTTTGGGGCCTAATTTGTACAGTTTGCCAGTATCTATGGTGCAAATTCTCCAACATGTCCGAATATAACCTACCAACGTTATGTCACCAAATGCAAAGAAGGGAAGAAATGATCGCCATCTAGCTCCCAAGCCCATGTGAGCCAGCGCCAGTACCCCACTGACTTGAATCCCAAATTCCTTTATTGAACCAGTGTGTAGCCCAGTGGAGAGCATGACTTCAGGCTGGGAAAGCAGACAGCCAAGTGAGACCAGGTGCTTATTTTTCTACGCAATCTCCTTGAACAGGACCCAACTGCTCCTATTCGTCTGTGGAAGCTACCATCCCACCTTGCAGGTCACTGATGCCATGAGAGCTGGAAAGTGGCCATCAGCCTTTTCTATGAAAAGTCAAAGTTCTGAGAAATGAAGAATACTTCACAGCTTTCCTATGAGATCATCACTTTGGCTCTTCTTTTGTACAATAAGTTATATTACAAGCCTTGATCTTACTTGCAAAACTGAAAAGGTAATAATGATGGGGTTATTCTCAGGATTGTCTGGCATATTTCTTATGGAGAGTTAGATGAAATTCCTCTGAGATTGCATTCTTATTCTCTCAGACAATGGTATATTCAGCTTAAGGTATAAAAGAGCTTAAGAACCACCTGGGAGCTTGTTCATTATGCAGTTTCCCAACGCCCACCCACCCTGCTACTGGTCAAAGGCCATGGATTCTTTTTTGCCTAATGTGCTAAATAACCAATTCCTGGGACACTGGGGTTCCAAAGAGAAATCGAGTTTATTACTTGGTCCTTAGTAGGAGAGCAGATGGCCTAGTGGCCCAAAATCTGTCTCATTGGACTTTACTCATTCTGATAGTTTTATTAGAGAAAAGATGGGCAGGGTTTAGGATAATGAGCACAGTGGCCCCAGGTGATGTAATTAGGGGTGATCTAATTACTGAGCATGCGCAGAGGGATGACATGCTTAGTCACAGAGCATGTGCAAGAAATTGGCGGAATGAGTATAGGTGACTTGTAGGTTGAAGTCTAAGCTACCGCATGTGTCAGGCAGACCCATTTAGTTAGATCCAGTGTCAGTTATCAAAGTTTCTTTGGACTTGGGGTGGGTTAGTTCTGGGCTGATCCAAGGCCCTTTATTAATGAACATTAGGGGCTGTCTTTAGTGATTACAAGACCCTAAAGTTGAAAAACTAGATAACTGGGTACCAATGAAGGTTAGTCACTAGGTTTTTACAATCACAGGGGCAGAAGATAAGGGCTATGCAGTCTTTATCAGAGATCAAGTCAGCTGGATTATTATTTAGAGATTTCAGGAATTTTCCTCTGTCTACTCCAAAATACCAGAAAGCCAAAAGGAGTATCTATATAATGGTATAGTAATTGAAATCATCCTTTCAATCCTGATTTCTTGGTTACAACCCCACCCCCAGCTTTTGATTCTATAGATTTGAGTGGCACTGGGAAGCTGCAGTTTTTAAAATATTGCACCAGGAGTTCTGATGCTGGAAGTTGAATCCAGGCTGAGAGGAACACTCCTAAAAGAAAACTTCTACCTTCCCTCAGGAGTCAGATTTCTGCCTTTGGAGAAGGCACCTTGGGCTTCAAGGACAAATTTCCTGTATCTGAACCCTTTGCTTGATGCTTGGTGAGAGATTGACTTATATTTCATTTCTTCAGAATGCATGAATACAGACCTAAAATAGGTCTTTTAGACTCTAAGGATTTGTGGTAGTTAGATTCAGTTGTCAACTTGGCCAGGTGAAGGCACCTGGTTTTGTTGCTGCGGATATGAGCCAATGGTACGTGAACCTCATCTGCTGCTAATTACATCTGCAGTCTGCTAGGAGGCATGCTTGCTGCAATGAATGACTTTTGACTTAGTTGGCTGGTGCTTAAATGAGATAGCGCAAGGTAGCACAGCTCAAGCAGCTTGGCACACCTCATCTCAGCATTCGCAGCTCAGCCCAGGCCTTTGGAAATGCAGAAAGGAATCACACCAGGGAAAATTACTGGAATCCAGAGGCCTAGAGAGAAGGCCAGCAGAGATCACCCTGTGCCTTCCCACGTAAGAAAGAACCTCAGTTGAAAGTTAGCTGCCTTTCCTCTGAAGAGCTAACGAAATAAATCCCCTTTTATTAAAAGCCAGTCCGACTCTGGTGTGTTGCATTCTGGCAGCTACAAACTAGAACAGGATTATTTAACAAAAATATAAAATTTCAGATCCAAATCTGAGAACATTTGAAGCTTGACACATAGTAAGGTTTGGGAGTATTAGTATTAGCATTAGCACTAGCGCTAGCTGTGGAAACTGCCAGAGTTGGACTAATCTATAAAGAAATAAAAACAGAGCCACACTACAGCCCATGAGACATCGAAGGTAAGATGATAGCCCAAGGTGAAAAAACTGGGAGTAGGGACACAGTACCAGCTTGTAACCACACAGCTGGAACGATTAAGCTGGGGATTTGGAGTCCTGCCTTTGCTCACCTCAAATTCTTGTCCCACTCTATCTGGTGTCAGATGGAAGGCAGACAACTAATTAGTAGTTGTCTGGGATATATGGTATTGTACGGACCTTTACTTATTTGATTAAATTTAGTGACATTGTCCCATTTGAAGTGACAGAACTTGTTATTCCAGTGAAAGATAAATCCATCCATGAAGCCAGCAAAGTTGCAGCCTTTTAAAAAAGGACAGACACTTAAAATGATTTTCCTTTTTCTTCTGTCTCTTAATGACATTTTCTGAGTGAGTTCAAGAAAAGCTGATAGGAAGTTTCTTGATTCATTGAGTAGGCTTATATTTTTCCCTTATGATGCTTAACTTCAAGAGACAGATTCAGTCAGTACCACTGTAATACTAAAGGACTTATTTCCAAATAGTTTCACAGCCCTTGGAATATTTAAATCATTACCCATTTTTTAGATAGGTAAGTGCAATACAATAAAATGCTTGGTGTTTTCAAGGAGCACAAATCAAGGTTCTTAAAGTCACTTTAAATTTGTTTTGACATTTTCTGTACTTTATCACAATCAGAGAAACATCTCATATACAGTACTAGTAAAACAAATGACAACTTTATGACTTGTATTTACCCCTGCAATAGCTGAAATCTAGATTTAGGACTTCGAGTTTATTAGCCTGCAGCATCAACAAATGCCCAGCCCACATAGGCTTCCCCTACTACCACCCCAAGCCCTCAACTACCCACATCTTATCTTACCCACAGGCTCATAGTTGTTGCTGTTTATATTGAAATTGCAGAAAGTGTTTTATCGGCTGCTAAAATATCTATAGTTGCAGGAATTCACAATTAGATATGTAAGACATCTATATTATGAAGTCTTGATGGTAAGATTCCAATATGAGGACTCTGAATGTATGAGAGTTTCCCCTTTTTTTATGGAAGCCCTTAGGCTAAGGCAACTGAGTTAGGATCATGATTTCCCCTATATAAATTAGGGAAATATAAGATGGTCTTCTTGCAATTAATCCAAAGAAGATGAGTCACAAAATAATGCAATTCATTCATCCAACAAAGATGTATTTAGCATCTACACCACTCTAAGCATTTTGCCCAGTCCTGGGAATATGGAAACAATGACACATCCTCTCTCCTCTCCTCCCAGAACTGGTAGGCGAATATGGAAAGAGGTGGGTGGAATCATAAGAGGAAATAATTCCAAATATATTGGATGGTAAGTAGGCAAAAAGGGCTAACAAGAAAGCCACGAGAACATGTAAAGTAGAGATTACGACTACCCACAAAACTCAAACTGTGATCTCTGAGGTCTTCCTGCTTAAGCTTCCTTTATAAAGCAACTTACAGACTTATTATTACTCATTTTATTAACGGTTATAGATTGAATCATATTTCCCACAAAGATGTGTTCAATTCCTGACCTTGGTCCCACACATGTGAAACCATTTATAAGATATTATTAATTTAGGTGGGGCCAAACTGAATCAAGATGGGTTTAATCCTTAGAGAAAATGTGGACAATGTAGAAGTGGGTAATAGATGGGGAGAGATGCCACATGCCAGAGGCAGACATTAAGTTATAGATTATCAGCAAGCTGCCCATGAGAATGCTACAAACTTCAGAGAAACCATGACACTGCCAACATCTTGACTTTGGACTTCTAGCTTCTAAAAGTGTGAGACAATAAATTCTTGTTGTTTAAGCCAACCAATCTGTGGTATTTGTTATAGCAGCCCTGGCAAACTAAGAGTTTTTGGTACCAGTAAGCAGGTACATACTCAGAAATGATGAGTATGTCATTGGAAACTGGAGCTAAGGGTGATCCTTATTTTTAAGTGGCTGAGAACTTTGTGAAATTGTGTTCTGGTGTCAGATGGAAGGCAGAACTTGTAAGCAATGAGCTTAGATAGATAACTGAAGAGACAGGAGACAGATAACCATGTGATGGAAGCTGAGCTTGTGTTATGGATTTCACGTAAGCTATCATCAGAGCACCACAGCCTTCAGAGAAGGCATGATCCTGCTGACATCCTAGTTTTGGAAATCTAGCATCCAAAACAGAGATAATAAATTCCTGCTGGTTTTACCAACTGCTCTGTGATACTTTGTTTCAGCAGCCCTGGAAAACTAGGATACTGAGGAATATTCTTACTCTATTTTTAAATTAACATGATGAAATAGAAATTCATAATCAAGAAAAACATATTAACAATTATATATAACTCAGTTTATTATACAACAGTATTTAATTGTCCAGTTAATATTTCTAAATAATTAGCATGTCAATTATACTAGCATTAAAATTGGAAGTTAATTCATATGGCCAATATATTATGCCCCAATTCTACAGGATACCTATTTAGCAAATATAATTTTATGTGATAATGCTAACATTTTGATAAAGAGTTTATATCAGGTTCATCTAGAGCTTGTGATTGTGTTATAATTTATATAGAGTCAGTGGGAATTGGACAATGTGGAAAAATTCTTTCAGATGCTGATATTCTCACACATTCTCACTGTGACGGAAAGAAAATTATTGTACTCAATATCATATATAGTGCCGGTTTGAATCTATTATGTACCCAAGCCATGTTTTAATCCTGATCTGATTTTGTGGGTGCAGCCCTTCCTTTTAATCCTGATCCAGTCCTGCAGCATGAAAGTTTTGATTAGATTATTTCCATGGAGATGTGGCCCGCCCAATTGTGGGTATGACCTTTTGATTAGGTGGAGATGTGATTCCACCCATTCCAGGTGGGTCTTGATTAGTTTACTGGAATCCTTAAAAGAGGAAATATTTTGGAGAGAGCTGACAGAAATGACAGAACCAACGGAAACTTCAGAGTAGAGCTGACACGGATGCTGACACTTGGAGAAAAGAGACACAGATGTTTGGAGATGCTGGAGCCCAGCAGATATTGCTCTGAGATGTTAAGCAAGCCAGAACCTGGAGAGAGTCAAGGGAAGCCAGGAGATGAAAGCCAGCCCTGGAGAAGCAAGGTGAGGAACCCCCACAAAAACAGGGGCTGAAAGCAACATAGCCCAGGAGCAAGGGACCAGCAGATGCCAGCCACGTGACTTCCCAGCTGACAGAGGTGTTCCTGACCCATCAGCCTTTCCTGAGTGCTCTTGTTGGTGTCTTAATTTGGACACTTTCAATTTCTTAGAACTATAAACTTGTACCTTATTAAATTTCTCTTTTTAAAAGCTGTTCCAGTTCGGGTGTAATGCGTTCTCACAGCTTCCAAACTAATACATGTACTGTGATATTTAATTTCCCACGTCCACTTGGGAGGATTATGGTGTTCACTTGTTTGGTCAAGCACTGGTCTGCTTGTTAATGTGAGGGCATTTCATAGAAAGGGTTTGCATCTATAATCAACAAAGGAGATTGCCCTCAGCAATGTGCAGCCTCTCCTCATCCCATCAGCTGGAGTTCTTAAAGCCAGGACTGAGGCTATCAGAGGTCAGAAGAAGAATTTGTGCCTCAACTTCAGCATTGAGCTCTTGCCAGAATTTCTAACCAGTCAAAAAACCTGAGGAATTCAGACTAAGGACTTCAACATCGCCTTTACTGGAGTTTCCAGCTTATGACCTGCCCTATGGAATTCTAACTTTCCAAGCCTCAACAGTTACATGAGCCATTTTCTTATAAGAAAACTCTTAGCACAGATATATGGATTTTAGATAGATAGCTATAGATAGTTATAGATACAAAAATAGAGATAGAGATATATAGATAGCCTGTTGGTTCTGTTTGTCTGGAGAACTCTGACTAATACACATACTATGAAAGCAACCAAATTAATTAAAATGTTGGAAAATAGAAACAAGAGAATCAATACCTTTAAGAATATAGACAAAATTAAGAAGGATACACTATTGATTGCCTCCCAGATGTGCCTACAAGCTCTGTAGCCCAAAACATGTCTGCACCTGCACTCACACTATATTGGTTATGTAACTGAAGTTGGAACACCATATTGAGACCCGATTTCTACTCTCCCAGACCCTGCTCCAGAGACTGCTGTATGAAATGTGTTGATAGGAAAGTGAATTAAAATCAGTGACCCCCTCTGACAAAAGAGCACATGTGAATGAGGCTTAGAAATCAATACAACTGCATCTTCAAGAACAGGAATCAACAAACTGTGGCCTGTATGCCAAATCCAGCCTGCCACCTGTTTTTGTATAGCTCATGAGAAGAGAATGAATTTTACGTTTTTAAATGGCTGGGAAAAAAAAGAACAAAGGAAGACTGGTATTTCCTGACACATAGAATTACATGAAATTCAAATTTCAGTGTCCATAAATAAAAGTTCATTGGCACACAGCCATGTTCATTTATTTGCGTCTTGTCTATAACTGTTCTCACACCACAAGGGTAAAGCTATGAGACCCTACGGCCCACAGAGCCAGAACATATTTATTGCCCAGCCCTTTAGAGAAAAAGTTTGCTGATCGTTGTTAAGGACCTTTGAGGTCCTTTGAGGACCTTGAAAGCCTAATCCAGAATTAAGGAATGAGGTTTTCAATTTTGGCAGGGGGATTTATGGTAATCATAAGAAAAATCTCCCCATATGTAATGTTAGTATGTTGCCTGATGTGCTTTCAAATGAAAATAGTGGAATTCCCTAAAGATCAGAAAAGATTGTAGAGATACCCAGCAATTTGACATTATTTAGACCGAGTCTTGTCTGAGGAGAGGGGTCTGAATCGGAGGACCCACATAGATGGTCAAAAATGAAGCAAATCTAAGATAATTGTCGTTTATTTATCGGAATTTTTAGACTACTATTTTGTGAAAAAGTACAACTTCGGTCTGTTGAATGCTAAGAAGTGAATATTGTTGCATAATGAATGCTTCTATGGAAATTTTTTGTAGACCTTTTCAATTTTTAAAAAAATCTGAAGCAAAGCATGTCAACCAATAATGGAATACAAATGGTTATGTACAACTTCCTCATTCATAGTTTCATATGAAAATTTATGTAGATTTCCATTCCATTTTGGAAAAGAAGGACTCTAAATCTAGATTTACCAGTTTTCTTTTTTTAATTGCATTCTTTCAGAGCCAATTCATTCTTGACAGGTAGATCCGCATTTAGGAACTTCTATTGTTCAGGCAGTGATGCCAGCTTCTCTTCACACACTCTGTAGTACTTGGATCCCAGAAGCAATAAACCATAATGGTCTCACTCTGAGGCCTTTTAATTCATGGATCATAGACATGATAAATCATAAAAACTCATCTGGTGCCTTTTTGTCTAGAATGGCCCGATTCTTGAAAGCCAAATGCACAACACCTTTTTAAAGGGCATCTACTCAATTGAATGAGGATGTTCACATTCAAGACAATATAAAAATATTTATGGATTCCTGTGCACTGGAAGATAATACACTCCGAGATAAACAATGACCCTAATAGCTATGAGTCTCTGGATAAATGACAAATGAGCTTTTCGCTTATGTCTGTGATTTTCTAATATACCTTTGGGATTCCTCCACCATCTCCAAAGGCCAGTGTTCCCATTTGGAGGAGGGGAGTTACAGGGCACTCAATTGCTATTCTCAAAGGAAGATCTCTTGGCATAACTCAGGATAGGCCAGATAATTCAAGTTCTTTTTTCAGTAACAGAGGGCTGGGAAGTTCAGAAAGGTGGATGGTAGGGGAAGATTGGTTCATCATCTGTTGTAAACAGAGTTAACATTTCATTCAGCTTATTTCCCAGGGTGTAAGGACCTGGTCTAGGCCACAAGTAACAGCCAGAAAAATTCTAAACATAGAGTACAATAATATACCCCTTCTTCTTTCTTCTGTTTTCACATAAAAAAAATTGTTATATTTTTCTCCTTTCTTCTAAATATTTGATTTTTTTATTGATATACCCACAGATAGAGTTTCTCTCTCCACCCAACCCCACCTGTAAATGAGCTGTTTTGTCTACTTTTTTGGCAGTTTCTCAAAGTTGTATCCGTGGAGGGGCCCCTCTCCGTCCACTCCCCACCTTGTGGGAAGGCAGGTTTTGGTATACAACATTCATCTGACTAGTTCTTAGGAGGAAAAAAAAATAAACTAGGAGCATTAAGTGTTTTAAAATATTCTGACCTTTTGTATCATCAAAGTTAATGCTAGTTTATGGGATATCATTGGATCTTCACAGAGAAAGTAATCAATGATTATTGACATCTTGCAGCACAGTAGGTGTTAAATTATAGTGTGCTTTTCTATGTGTCTGAAATGATTTTATTTTACTCATTATTTAATGCAGTTTTTTAAGGGGAAAAAGTAGTCTTCAGGTTGTGGTTCCCATTTCCCTCAGTGTTCAATTAATGTCAAATATAAAAACTATATATAGATTTGAGCACATTTGTTTACACAATCCTTTCATTTTTTGTATTTATGCAAATTGCTATCCCAGACTCTGCACTGAGTGATGTTCTTTAGGATTTGCAATTAAGACCTTTCAGCTCAATAGTGATTCCTCATTGGATAAATGCTGTTCATATTTAGTAAAAAGGTCGATATTATTACTAGTTAAGGAATGGCTAGGAAGCTTCTTCTAAAGCTAAGGGTCTGGATGGTATACTTGTAAGACTTTGTTAATTCTGTATTTAATAATGTTATTAAACAAAGACTTATGTGTCTTCCTCATCTATAGATTATAAAATGTATGAAGATATTATTCACAATTAAAAATCTAACTGCTATTCCAGAGGCTAAGGCACATTTATTCTTATCCCATAAGAAACCAACTTTTTTTTTTTCTGTTTGAAATCTCTCAGCCACTAAGAAACCAACTTTTAAAATGATTTAAGTGGTTTGCAAAAATAGTTCACCCAATTTAATAAAAGCCAATCGACTATATCATCTGGAGGTGGCCCACAGTTTCAGAAAAAAAATTTTTTTGAAAAACCATCCTAGTTTGCTTTCTTTGATATTAGTCTTTACATGAACATTTGATATATTTTCTTAATTTTAGGAGAGGATTTTAGATCATCCATGTGCTTTGCCTCCTCTTTTTTTCCTCTTTGGTTGTTTTGCTTAAGGTCATTCCACAATTGAAATGAGTCTACGAAACTTGGGAAAGGAAGCTTTGCTGTCTTGTAAAGAATTCATAGAGAGGAGATTGAAAGTTGTGTTTTGGGATTAGGAATAGATTTCATTCGTTCATTCTGTCCTTACTCTCTATTATCAGAGATAATTGAAAGTTGATTGGGCTTAAATGAATAATGAATATACCCCAATACATTTTTTATATATGAAATGGAAATGTTAGATTATTTTCAAGGAAATTAAATTGTATTAGTTCTGTATGAAATAAAATATAAGATCATCATGTTAGTAAAGTTACCCTGAAACAAGTCAAGCACCAAAAAAGGATTAAAAGTAAAATCACATGTGTTTGTGTGTGCATGGGTAGCTGTGTGACTGAGAGAAAGAGTGTCTCAGAGACAGAGAGATGGAGAGAAAAAGGGTGAAATTTTTGTTCTCTGGAAACATCAGGGAGTGATCCACTCTTGTTACATTGAACCATTTTGATAGGACTTTACCTGTGTCTAGGTATTTGACTTTTATATTAACTGAAATCAGACTCTCCAGCCTTTTTGTATACATTTAATATTTGGGGGGTTGGCTTTCCTCTTTTCAATGTCTATAGGTAGGTCTGATTTTCTGTATCTAAATCACTATGCATCTTAAAACCATATAATTAGGTTTGTAGAATTATGTACAAAGAAACGTGATTGTTCAGAAACAACTTTAGAAGTTCCTATGAATGAAATGCATAGATTTTGGCCTGAGAAATTTTGGCCATCTATTTAAACTACTCCAAACTCTTTCTTTTCCCTCCATGCTTTCTTTTCTTGGCAACAGTCCAAATCACCACACCACTGAATTCCAGAAATGAAGGTGTAAATTTGGGGGCTGGGCAAAATTTTATGAATTTGACACTGAAGATTGCTTATATAATACATGCAAATATAAAATAAGTTTTCCTTGAAAAGACATGTATTTTGCGAATGCATGTATACGTATGTTGTATATATGTGTAAAGTACTATTTTCTATTAGGGAAAATGTATATGAGCATGTGTTTCTTTAATGTAATTCAGAGCTAGATGAGCACTTACTGGGGTAAATCTTCATTTTACAGATAACAGGCTTGTGAACAATAATTTGTGTTGATATTTATGTAAAATTTTAATTTTTAAAATTATTATTTTAATTAGAGAAGTTGTAGGTTTATAGAAAAGTCATGTAGAAAGTACACCACTCTCATGTACACCTCTGTTGTTGATACTTTGCATTAATGTGGTTTCTTACAATTGATGGCAAAATATTAAAATAATACTATTAACTTTAGTCCATAATTATATTAGGTGCATTTTTCCCATATACCACCCTATTATTAACACCTTGTATTAGTGTCATACATTTGTTATAATTCATGACAGGACAGTCTTATACTTGTACTGTTAAACTTGAGGCCATCTTCTACAACAGGGTTCACTGTGTTATACAGCCCTATGTTTTATCTTCTAACTTTCATTCTAGTAAAATACAGAGCACAAAACTTCCAATTTAAACCTCATTTGCATGCATAGTTCAGTGCTTTTAATTACACTCACAACAATGGGCTACCATACCCACCATCCATTTCCAAACCTTTACAATTCACCTAAATAGAAATTCTATACAAATTAGGCATCAGCTCCCATTCTCTAACTCAAACCTAGATTCTAGATTCTAACTCTATGAATTTGCTTATTATGATTCGCTCATATCGGTGAGATCATACACAGTGTGTCCTTCTGTGTCTGGCTAATTTCAGTCAGCATGATGTCCTCAGGGGTCATCCATGTTGTCTCCTGCTTTAGGACTTCATTCCTTTTTACAGCTGAATAATATTCCATCATATTTGTGAACTACATATTTTTTATCCATTCATCAGTTGATGCTATACTTGGGTTGCTTCCATCTTTTGGGAATTGTGAAGAATGCTGCTATGAACATAAGCATGTAACTATCCGTTTGCGTCCCTGCTTTCAATTCTTCTGGGTATATGCCTAGGGGATCGTCAGGTTGTATGGTAATTCTATACTCAGCTTCCTGAAGAACTGCTAAACTAAGCACAGCAGCTACACCATTTTACATCCCCATCAGCCAGGAATGAGTGTTCCTATTTCTCCACATCCTCTCCAACACTTGTAATTTTCTGTTTTGTTCATCATAGCCATTCTAGTAGGTATGAAATGATATCACATTGTGCTTTTGATTTCCATTTCCCTGATAACTAGTGGTGTTGAGCCTCTTTTCATGTGCTTTTTAGTCATTTGTATAACCTCTTGGGAAATATTTCTATTCAAATCTTTGCCCATTTTAAAATTGTGTTATTTCTCTTATTCATTGCTGAGTTGTAGGATTTCTTTATATATTCTAGATATTAAGTCCTTATTAGATATGTGGTGGTTATTTGCTAAAGCTGCCAGAGTGCAATATACCAGAAATGAATCGACTTTCATAAAGAGGATTTATTAGGTTACAAATTTACCATTCTAAGGCCATGAAGATGTCCAAATTAAGACATCAATGAGAGGATATCTTCATTCAAGAAAGGCCAATCATGTCAGGAGTTTCTCTGTCACATGGGAAGGCACATGGCGACATCTGCTGGCCTTCTCCCAGCTTCTGGTTTCAAACACCTCTCTTAGATTCTGGTGTCTCCTGGGGTGTCTTCCTTCTGCATCTCCAAATGCCTGTCACTTGGTTTCATCTCTCTGCTCTCTGTGTCAGCTCTCCAAGCATCTGTGCTTTCTTCAAAATGGTCCCCCTCTTAAAAGACTCCAGTAAGCTGACCAAGGCACACCTTGAAGGGGTGGGGAAACATCTTCTCCATGACAAGAACCTAATCAAAAGGTCCCACCCACAAGATTGGATTAGAAGAACATGGCTTTTATAAATGATTGAATTTGACAATGATTTGTACTAGGCTTAAAGATGCTTTAAGGCAATCTGCAATTTATTTTACTTTCCAGATCTACTGTTTCTCACAGTAATAAACTCTTCGATACAGAAAGGATAGAAAAATCAATTTACTTCTATAATAAAAAGGCCATTTGTAGAACCCATGTAACATTATTAGGCCTCTTATAAATGAGTACTCTAGACAATGCCTGTGGTTTACAAATTTCCTAATTACACCACTGATTTATATACTACTGAATATGCCTTGTCCTTGTGGAAATAGACACTACTGCCATTTAAATAAACATTTTGACATTAAAAATAAAGGCTTTTCTGGGGTTCTTAACAGTTTCAAACAAGCACATATGATTTCTAAATATTTTCTCCCATTGGTAAGGTTGTTTTTCCACTTCCATGACAAAGTCCTTTGATGTACAAACATTTTTAATTTTGAGGATGTCCTATTTATCTATTTTTTCTAATATCACTTGTGCTTTGAGTGTAAACTCTAAGAAATCGTTACCTAACACAAGATCCTGAAGATGCTTTTTGACATTTTCTTCTAGGAGTTTTATAGTCCTGGCTCTTAAATTTGTTTTTGATATATCTTGAGTTAATTTTTGTATATGGTGTGAGATAGGGGTCTTCTTTCATTCTTTTGCATATGAATATCCAGTTTTCCAAGCAACATTTGAAGAGACAATTTCTCAATTAATGGACTTGGTAGCCTTGTCAAAAATCAATAGGTATGAGAGTCTATTTCTGAACTTTCAGTTCCATTCCATTTGTCAATATATTTATCTTGTGCTAGAACTATGCCATTTTGACCCCTGTAGCTTTGTAACAAGCTTTAAGCTCAGTATTGTGAGTCCTCCAACTTTGTTTTTTTCAATATGTTTTTGGCTATTTGGGGTCCCTTGTCCTTCAAATAAATATGATAATTGACTTTTACATTTATGCAAAATAGGCTGTTGGAATTTTGATTGGGTTCGTGTTGAATCTATAAATCATTTGGGGTAGAAGTGATATCTTAATGATGTTTAGTTTTCCAGTCCGTGAATACAGAATGTCCTTCCATTTACTTAGGTCTTCTTTGCTTTCTTTCTTTTTTTTTTTTCCAAAGAGATGCACAAGGTAATTTTATGGAAGGGTAAAATAATATTGACAAACAAATAATTTACATATAATATAATAATGTCTTTTCTCAAAGAAATAGTCTATTTCAGAACTTTAAGAAAATACAAATATTGGTGACGCCAGTTAAGATCTCTAATACTTTGACAAATTTTTATACTAGGAGCTAGTAACTTATGAATCCTCTAATTCATGAATCTTTTAGATGATCACACTTTGCAGAGAACTGAGGGGGTGAGTTCTCAGGGATATGAGGACAATGGACCCTGCTGGAGGCTTCCAGTGGGCAAGGTCCCCCTGTGAAATAAATGTGCAGTGCAGTTAAACTCTTAGTATTTTATATGTTATATTATATGGTCTTAGTTTTTTTTTTTATTAATTTAAAATTTTTTTTAAATACGAAAAAGCACCAAACAAACGCAAACATTTGTAA
Organism: Myrmecophaga tridactyla; assembly: GCA_004026745.1. Classification (NCBI taxonomy): domain Eukaryota; kingdom Metazoa; phylum Chordata; class Mammalia; order Pilosa; family Myrmecophagidae; genus Myrmecophaga; species Myrmecophaga tridactyla. The sequence continues at coordinate 5,735 of PVIY010017453.1, read as the reverse complement.
CTTTTGATCATTGCATTCTACATATATGATCAGTAATTCACAATACCATCACATAGTTGCATGTTCATCATTATGATCATTTCTTGGAACATTTGCAACTATTCAGAAAAAGAAATAAAAACAAAACAGAAAAAAATTCATACATACCATACCCCCACCCCTCCCCCACACTGATCACCAGCATGTCACTCTAAATTTATTTTAACATTTGTTCCCCCTATTATTCACCTTTATTCCATATGTTTTACTCATCTGTTGATAAGGTATACAAAAGGAGCATCAGACACAAGGTTTTCACAGCCACACAGTCACATTGTGAAAACTGTATCATTATAAAATCATCTTCAAGAAACATGGCTATTGGAACACAGCTCCACATTTTCAGGTAGTTCCCTCCAGCCTCTCCTCTACATCTTGACTAACAAGGTGATATCTATTTAATGCATAAGAATAACCTCCAGGATAACCTCTCGACTCTGTTTGGAATGTCTTAGCCAGTGACACTTTATTTTGTCTCATTTCACTCTTCCCCCTTTTGGTAGAGAAGGTTTTCTCAATCCCCTGATGCTGAGTCTTCGCTCATTCCAGGATTTCTGTCCCACCTTGCCAGGAAGGTCCACACCCCTGGGAGTCATGTCCCACGTAGACAGGAGGAGGGTGGTGAGTTTGCTTGTGTTGGCTGGAGAGAGAGGCCACATCTGAGCAACAAAAGAGGTTCTCTTGGGGGTGACTCTTAGGCCTAATTTTAAGTAGGCTTGACTTATCCTTTGTGGGGTTAAGTTTCATATGAACAAACCCCAAGATTGGGACTCAGCCTATAGCTTTGATTGTCCACACTGCTTGTGAAAATATCAAGAATTCAACTCGGGGAAGTTGAATTTTCCCCCCTTTTTCACCATCCCCCGAAGGGGACTTTGCAAATACTTTTATATTCACTGTTCAAATCACTCTGGGATTTATCAGGGCATCACTCTGGACAAACCAACAAAATCTCATGTCCTACTCAAGGTTCCATGTACTTATGGTGTTCAATTAAGCTGTCTACATAAGTTTTATTAGGAAATGCACTAGTCAAAATATAAATTTAGTACCAAATAAATATTATTTGTTTTAGTCTTACACATAAGGTAAAAATTTTAAATATTAATTACCATCTATTTTCAGCACCCTGCAATAAGACATTCCTTTGTTCTTCCTCATGCAAAAACATTTTTTAAATTTATTCATTTAGTCACTATCATTATACATTCTAGGCATTCCTAGATTATACCATCTTTGATTTCTTTTTGCAATGTTTTGTAGTTTTCTGAGCTCAAGTCCTTTATGTCCTTGGTTAAATTTATTCCTAGATATTTGATTCTTTTAATTGCTATTATAAGCGGAATTTTTTTCTTTATTTCCTCCTCAGCTTGTTTATTACTAGCATATAAAAATACTATTGATTTTGGTGTGTTGACCTTGTACCCTGCCACTTTGTTGAATTCATTTATTAGCTCCAGGAGCTTTGAAGTGGACTTTTCAGGACTTTCCAGATACAAGATCATGTCATCTACAAATAGGGAAAGTTTTACTTCTTTATTTCCACCTGGAATGTCTTTTGTTTCTTTTCTTTTCTCCTGGTTTTTTTTGTTGTTGTTGTTTTGTTTTGCCTAATTTCTCTGGCTAGAAATTCCAGTACAATGTTGAATAACAGTGGTGACAGTGGGCATCCTTGTTGCCTTCCAGATCTTAGAGGGAAGGCTTTCATTCTCTCACCATTGAGTATGATGTTAGCTGTGGGTATCTCACATATGGCCTTTACCGTGTTGAGGAAATTTCCTTCCATTCCTAGTTTTCTAAGTGTTTTTATCAAGAAAGTATGCTGAATTTTGTCGAATGCCTTTTTTGCATCAATTGAGATGATCCTGTGTTTTGTTCCCTTCCTTTTGCTGTGGTAAATCACATTAGTTTATTTTCTTATGTTGAACCACCTTGCATGCCTTAATGAAGATCTTTCATATGTTATGAATTGCTTTTCTGCTGCTACTTTTATAATTCTCTCTTCACCTTTGTCATTTGGCATTCTGATTAATGTGTATCTTAGAGTAGGCCTATTACTATTTAGTCTGTTTGGAATACTTTGTGCCCTTTGGACATGTATGTTTATGTCTTTTCATAAGAGTTGGGGGATTTGGGGCCATTGTTTCCTCAAATATTTTTTCTACCCCTTTTCTGTTCTCTTCTCCTTCTGGGACACCCAGCATGCATTTGTTTATGTGCTTCATAGTGTCACTCAAATACCTGACACACTGCTCAAATATTTTTGCTATTCTTTTCTCTATTTGTTCTTCTGATTGTATGATTTTGACTGTACTGTCTTCTAGTTTACTGATTCTTTCTCCTGCCTGTTCAATTCTGTTGTTGTATGACCCTGGTGTATTTTTAATATCTACTATTGTGCCTTTTCATCCCCATAATTGCTATTATATCTCTTTTTATGCTTTTAAATTCATCTCTATGCTCACACATTGTCTTCTTAATATTCTTTATCCCTTTATGTATATTTTCCTTCATCTCCTTGAATTGATTAGGAGATTTGTTTGAACATCTTTGATTAGCTTTTTCAAATTCTGAGTCCCCTCTGAAGTTTTTCTTTTCTTTCCCTTGACTGAGCCATATCTTCCCGATTCTTAGTATAGCTTGTAATTTTTTCTTGATGTCTAGATATCTTTATTATCTTGATGAATTAACTCTGAAAGTCCATTTCTTCCACTTCTGTAGGGTTTTATTGCTCATTGCCTTTCTGTAAAGTCTCTTCTTAGATTCTTGGTCTAACTTATTCTAGACCTTTAGAATAGCCCATGTTTAACTGTTCAGATTTTCTCAGCTCTTCGTAATCAGATTCTTCCCCTGGATATGCACTGCAATTTTTAAAACTGTGCTTTTTGTGTTATTGTTTCACCTCCAAGAGAGAGCTTCCTTTTCTCTGTTACTTCTCCAGGAATCTTGATCTGCTCTGTTTGCTTTTGTGCAGATTTTTCTCTAAGCTTCTATAATTTCTTAAATTCTCTCATAGACCTTATTCATTGTGGGGATGTCATAAAACATATATATAAAATAAACAGGTATACGTGAGTTCTCCAGAGTTCTAAGCAAGCAGGGTTTTTCCTTTTATTTGCTAAATCTCTGGGGAGACTTTCTTTGGGATGTCTTATGTCTCCATTTTGATAACATCCTACATAAAATTTATGTAATAGACACAAATGAAATTATGCCGAGTACGTATGTATGTATGGTGCATATGCTATTTAATTTTGAATAGGTAATGCAAGAAAAAAAAAGTCCATAGTCCCCTACTCTTCCCCTCAGAAGCAATTTTTATTTACCAGTTTCCTATATATTTACATTTTGATCATTCAAGAAACAATCACTGGGTGCTTTTGTTATTTCAAATGTCCTCAGTGTTAGAAATAGAAAGATTATAACTTTCTCTTAAGATTATAGACTTGGTACCCTGTCCTTGAAGAACTCACAAACAGGTACTAGAAAGTTAAATAAAATTATTACAGCCCATTCATTGATACAATAATCATTTTTGGGTGTCCTTTATGTATAAGGCTCACTAAAACAAGTGCAGCATTTTAGATTTTAGCTAGGTGCTATAGGGACAGCTTGATCTTAGACTAATGAAGAAGTAGGATTTTCCAAGCAGGGGAATGGAGGAGAAAGAGAATTCTAGACTAAGAAAATACATGATAGGCTTCAATAATGCAATAGAGTTCCAGGTGATAAATAGTATCTAGTTTACTGTTACCAAACAGAAGTTTCAGGCCAGCTAGGTGTTTTGGTTTGCTTAAAGCTGCCAGGATGCAATATATCAGAAATGGACTGGCTTTTAACAAGAAGGGGTTATTAACTTTCAACTTATAGTTCTTAGACCATGAGAGTGTCCCAACTCAAGCCATAGCAGGATGATGCCTAGACTCTGAAGACAGGCTGCCAGCATGTGGGGTTCCTCTGTCACATGGGAAGATACGTGGCCAGCATCAGCTGATCCTACGCTCTTGCATTTCATTGCTTTCAGCTTCTGGTTCCAATGGCTTTCTCTCTCATCTATGGGTTCTGAGTTCTCTGTGCTTTGCCTGTGTCCTTTATCCTCTTATAAAGTACTCCAGTAAGAGGTTTAAGCCCCACCTTGAATGGAGTGGGTCTCATCTCAATTTAAATAATCTTACCCAAAGTTCCCACCTATAATAGCTCTTCTCTCACAGGAATGGACTAAAAGAACATGGCCTTTTCTGGGGGTACATAACAGCTTCAAACCAGCACACAAGAAGGCACATTTTAATTTTCTCTCATTCACTTCTTGGTGAGGTATGGGTCTAGTTTGTTTCTATTTCCTTCCTATCACTTCTCTAATCCATAATGCCAAATGGAAACACATTTATCTAGTCCACACTCTCTATATTGATGAGAAAATTGAAATCTAGAAATGTAAAATATATGTCCATGCTCACCCCTTAGTTTTTAGACAAAAAAATCTACAACTTATGAAAAAAGTGTAATTGGTTTCATATTCTATGACAGCTTACTACATAAATACATACATACACATGCACGTGTGCACACATAGACTTTTCTCTTCTTTAATTTTGGTCCCTCTGTCTAAAGGGAGGTTCGGGCTCTGAGTGAGAAAACAAGAGACTGAGTAGTAGCAAGTGGCAACCAGTAGCAAGATTTTCAGTCTGGTCAGAATTGAAAATAGGCAAACCTGTCCCATGTGTTACACTCTCATCTCCCTTCCCAAACTCTCCCACTTTTCTGTCCCTTCTATCATTGTTATCTTCTTTCACTCCTACAACAATAATTGATTCATTCAACAAATATTTATTGTATAGCTGCTTCTGCAAACATCCATTCTGGGTGTTTGGGAGACATCAGAGAACAAAGCAAAATCTCTGTCCTCATAGACCTTACGTCATTATGGGCATGTTACAAAGTAGATAATATATAAAACAATTAGAGATATTATCTGCAATATTATACCATAGTGTGACCACACACACACACACACACATATACATACGTACAATGGAGCAGGATTAGGGTGATCAAGAGTATGGGGCTGGGAGAAGAGTTGTTTGAAATTTTAAGTAGAGCAGTCAACTTGGGCTTCATTGAGAAAAATAAATTTGAATTAAAACTTCAAGGAAGTGATAAAAAGAATTGAGGGAAGCAGGTATATGGCCTGGTGCCAAGCATGGTTGATGTGTTCAAGGAACTGCAGGAGGCCAGGGTGCCAAGAGGGGAATGAATGAACAGGAGGGCTCTAGGAGATGAAGTCAAAGAGGTGACAGGGGATCTGACCATGCAGGTCTTCATAAGTCATTAGGGACTGTGGTTTCTGCTCTGGATGACATGTGGGATGCATGATTGTGAGCAATGGCACGTCATGATCTGACTTACATTTTAAAAGCGCTGCTCTGGCTGCTGGGTTGAGAATGGAAAGTTAAGGGAACAAGTGTAGATTCAGGTAGAGTAGGAGAAAACCACTATAATAATCTAGGAAAAAGATGATGGGAGCGCAGGGTAATAGCTATGGAAGTGGTAGGAATAGATGAGATTCTAGATATGTTTTTAAGGTAGAGATAAAAGTATTTCCCAGTGCATTAGAGGAGGGGAGTGAAAGACAGAAAAGGAGTTAATTATGACTACCAAGGGCTTCCATCAGAGCAACTGAATGGCCTGGCACTTCC